>JAEQBH010005377.1:0-125890 GCA_016808115.1 Tetrastigma voinierianum
AACGCTTTAAATGTTCTAACCTTAATCGCCACCCTGACCGGATATCTCTATTTACCGACCGACCGAGGGTCGCACTATTCGATCCCCAAGGTCCCTCATCTCGATCTCGATACCTAGTAAAATCATGCCAATGTTGGCCAGACATCACATGTATATAAATCACAGATATAGAGCAGATACTAACAAGTCATAAATAACTAAATAATATAAAATCAAAATCTTAATCCATGCAATCGTGACAGGGTTCAACAAAACCCTAGATAGAAATCTAGAACATACTGGAGCTGGATATAAACTTCATCAATCTAACAATCATCCGTAGTTTATCCGAAAAGAGAAAAATACAAAAGGAAGTGTCTTTTCTAATAATACAGGTCACTGCTGCTCTGTTTTCCGTCCTTTCGTCCGTACGTTCTTCGATCCTCCCAAAATTAGGTCTCCCCTTGCTTTTAATTATGTCGTGCGTAAATTGTGTGACGACGCGACGCTGGGCCACTGTTGACTTTCCTCTCGCTGACTAGGCGCCGTGGACGCTGCGACGCCGAACGTTGGCGACATCGCGATCGCTATGCGACGCCGCGACGCCAGGACGTCAGCCACGTGGCATCCAGTATTCTTACTTCTTATGTTTAGCTCCAAATCGCCCAAAAACCATGATCCCCACCCATTTCACAAACCCGGAATCGTGATCTGGCTATAATGTGCTTTCTTATTTAAATGTAAAACAATCAAAACATAAAGCTTGACGCGTATAATTATGAGTGTTTTAGGCACTCATCAGGAGGCCAAATGGAAGCAATGAATTTGAAGCAGAGAAGCCTATCAGTGGCTGAGTACGAAAAAAAAATTTAGCCATCTTAAAGAATCAAGCATTTCAAAGTGTAGACAACGGAGGATGATGCCTGAACGAGTCTATCAAGAGATATTTAGCAGACCGTGACTTCTTTCCAACAGTAATTTATCGCTGGTACAAGTTGCTATGAAAGTGGAGAGGTCTGAAGCAAGTAGCAAAAAAGGTTTTAGAAGAAGAAGTTTTCAAGAGGAGCTACTTCCTCCTCAGAGAAAAGAGCTAGGGAATCTTCAGCTGAATTAGTGTGCAGCTCGGCTACAAGAGGTAGAAGGCAAGGGCCTAATGTGGCACCTAGTTTTGGTAGAGGTGCTTTAGCTGGGCAAGGAGAAAACTCCTGGACGTCTCACGCTACGTGGCATTCGAGTTGTTTTCACAGGCGCGACCTGGCGGTGCTTCAGATGTGGAATTACAAATCATTTCTTGGCCAATTGTCCAAGAGAATTACGAAAATCTAGGAATCCTTAAGGCATTGGTCGTGGAGGATCAATGGCACTCCCAACGACTCGTGATCGAGGCAGAGGTTGAGGTGTGTCACGATAGCAAAGGGGACTAGGAAGTATTATATCAAAGACCGTGGATCACCTTATTTCTATAGCACTGGCATGAGCATATGCTATGAAAGCTCGTGAGGATCAGGATGCTCCTGAAGTTATAGCGGGTATTTTCTCTCTTTATGATATTAAGATGCATGCTTTGATAGACCTTTGCTCTACTCATTCGTATTTCTGTATCGAGCATGTGTTTGATAGAATGCCATCAGTAGAGCCATTACCGTATGATATGCATGTGACCAGTCCCCTAGGGCATAATGTTAATGTTAATAGAGTATATAAGAATTGCCCGGTAGTGATAAATGATAGAGAGTTTCCCGCTGACTTGATTGTTTTGCCTTTCTATGAGTTTGATTTGATATTGGGGATGGATTGGTTATCTAAGCATCGGGTCAAGGCTGACGTGATAAGAGACTAAGAGGTTAAATGTTCTGACCGTAATTAAGTGACAAGTAGTACGGTATTCGAAATGGGTCCATTGTCCAATGTGATTCTCGCCTATGCAAGCCTAACGATTTGAGAAAAGGATGCGGTGCCTGCTTGCGCTCGACTCTAAAAGAGGTCAAATAGAGTTGGAAAATCTTTTGATAGTGAGATAATTTCTAGATGTAATTCCTAAAGAGCTACCGGGTATTCCACTTGAAAGAGAGGTGGATTTATCTATTAAGATTTTATCAGGAATAGCTCATATTTCTAGAGCACCTTACAGGATGGCTCCAACTGAGTTCAAAGAGCTAAAGATTCAACTACAAGAGCTTCTGGATAAAGGGTTGATCTGACCTAGTGTTTCTTCCTAGGGTGAGCCTGTTTTGTTTGTGAAAAAGAAAGATGGCACTCTATGAATGTGCATTGATTATCGACAGGTCAATAAAGTGACAGAAAAAAACAAGTACCAAGTGCCAAAAATCAAGATCTATTTGATCACTGAAAGGAGCAGTAATCTTCTCTCTAAGATAGACATGAATGGCACTACTAATTGCAGTAAAAGATGCCATGTGCCTAAGACAACATTTATGACTCCGATACGGCCATTATGAGTTTTTAGTAATGCCATTTGGGTTGATTAATGCACCAACGACATTCATGGATTTGATTAATAGAGTCTTAAACTTGTGTCGCCCTCACCCGCCACTCGATGTCGCGCGAGGGCTAACGTGTAGTGCCCCCAACTCGACACCCGATGTTAGGCGAGGGTGTCTTATTGTTCTTTTTTCTTTTCTTTTGCTTTTCCTGTTTACTATGAACTATAAACTTGTTCATTCATATACTGTTAAACATTTAACTTGAAATATATTTTGTAGTAACGGATTACATGTAATATATTTAACTCCACAATGGAGCATGCCAAACATATACAAACTTTACATTGCTTACAAAAAAAAAAAACATATACAAAATAGACCAAAAAAGGTTCCTGGGGTAGGAACCTCCTAGTAATATGTTGACCTCGAGAATAGGGAGCGCCGATTGTCCCGGGCTCTATTTCCTTTTCGTACCTACACGGATGAAAACAATCTCAAGTAAGCTTATAGGGCTTAATGGGAATAACACTCGTGGGACGGCACTCTAAACACGATCATCACACTCAGACGCATGCATATACATCTAACATATCATATACTTATACACATGCTTCATACATGTCATTTACACATGGTTAGTGCGATCTCTCAAGTACTTACTTATCATACCACGCTTTCATTTCTTATCATTGTTCATATACATTTTGCTTCTTGGCCTGTTAGCATAAAGAAGCTTGTCATCACATAAGGCTGCGTTTCTTAGTATCATTTCATATCATGCCGTTTATCATATTTAGATCATTGCATATTCTTTGTCGTTTTGTTTTTATGTTTCATGCCTGCATATACCTTAGAAGTGGATACGGGAAACTATAAGGGTTCGAAGTAATGACCTAAACGGGGTCAACTGATCAGTATGCTGCAAACTTTTATCCCTAATAGGCATGCCCATCTATCCCTCTACCAGGTTTTAAGCAGACAATCCATTTTTATTTCATTTTCAATGTGCATACCCTTGTTATCCCCGAATAACTATTATTATCCTATAATCATATGCGGATATTTACAATTTACGTACGATATTTACCCATGTGTATAATTTACTTAGGACATTCAGATATGTTTCATTTCTACGCATTATTTGGACATTTAAGTCAATCCAATATGTATGGGTGTACATATTGTCATTTAACATGTCATCCCTTAACCAAGGAATAACATTACATTTAAACACATAATAGAATTCCGAAGCAAGCCTAAATCAACCGCAACTAGTTCATGAAATCGACCTAAGCAGCTTGTATCAACCCGCTTCTGAGACTAGCCTCGAAATAAATAAAGACACTGTCATCGAACCGGCCGGCCGGGTTCTTCACATTGTTCAAGGTCGATGCACGCATCCACCCGATGACCGACAGGTCGACCTGGCTCATCCCTTAACCCAAAAAATGAATCATTTGTGCTAGGAGCACTAAACAACCTCTAGACTTTACAAAGTAAAGCCAAAGATGGCTCCTAAATGGAACATAATCCCAAGGCATGAATAATCCCTTACATAAACAAGGGTTCCATACTTGTAATCCATACCAAAGGAAATATTCCAAACAAAAGACCAACTCAAAATAACCTATACATGAATTCCATACACATGTAGATTCCATACTAGTATCCATACAAGTGTTCCATACCTGATTTTCTTCTTCTCCTCTTCTTCCTTTATTCCTTCTTCTTCTTTTCTTCTCTTCTCTCTTTCTTCTTCTCTTCTTCTCTTCTTTTCACCGTAAGCCTAGCTTTCTAAGCCAAGAAATGAACTTTCTTAAGGCCATGTTTGGTCTAATACCAATTTGGCTTAACTTTCCTTTTTTTCCATTTGGTCCTTCATTTTCATTTATTCTCAATTCAACTTATTCATATTTCCACTTTATTATATAATCTTCTTAAACTATGACTTTTAGGGTCCCGAATCGGGTAAATTACCACTTACTTTAACTCTTGGATTTATCTCGGGTTTTTATCCTTTTTCACTTTTTGCACTTAAATTCCAGAAAAAAAATGTAAATTTTACTTATTTTATACCCTAAATATGTAATAAAACTGTCAAGGTATAATTTGGGGTGTTACAACTCTCCCCCCCTTAAAAGAATTTCATCCTCGAAATTCATACCTGTATCGAAGAGTTGCGAGTACTATGTTCTCATAGTCGTCACCCCAAGTAGCCTTCCTACCATGGTGTTTCCAGAGCACTCACTCAACGGTACTTGCTTATTCCCAATTGTTTCACCTTCTGTTAGAATAATAGCCTTTGACTCTTCATCATATGAAAAATCTGCATGTAATTGTATATCTTGTACTGGCAGTATGTGCGACCCATCAGAGCGGTATCTCCGAAGCATCTACACATGAAACACATTATGCAATTTGGCCAACTCCTGAGGAAGTGCCAAACGATAAGCCACAGGGCCAACTTGTTCCAGAATCTCATATGGCCCTATGAACCTTGGACTTAACTTGCCTTTCTTACCGAACCGTAGAATTTTCCTCCATGGCGATACTTTTAAGAAGACCTTCTCTCCCACTTCATATTCAATATCTGTCCTCCTTAAATCGGCATATGACTTTTGTTGATCACTAGCCACCTTTAACCTTTGCCGAATAACTTGTACTTTCTCTTTTGTATCTTTTACTATGTTTGGACCAATCACCTTATGCTTATTCAACTCTGTCCAACATACCGGAGTTCTACATCTCCGACCATATAAAGCTTTATACAATGCTATGCCAATACTTGCTTGATAACTATTGTTATAGGAAAATTCCATCAATGGAATATACCTATCCCAACTTCCAGGAAATTCCATGACACAACCTCGACGCATGTTTTTGAGTACTTGAATCAATCTCTCTGACTGTCCATCTGTCTGCAGATAAATATTGTACTGAAATTCAGCCAAGATCTAAGGCTAATCGTAGTTCCTTCCCGTAACTACGATGTAAAAATGCGATTCTATCCATCATAATGCATAAATCTGCACACCATGCAATTGTACAATCACTTTCACGTATACCTTAGCTAGTCGATCCATAGAATAGTCCATCCTAACCGGTATAAAAAGGGTCGACTTTGTGAGCTTATCAACAATCACCCAGACAAAGTCATGTTTTTGTTGTGTGAGTGGAAAACCCGGCACAAAATCCATGGTAATGTTATCCCACTTCCATTAAGAAATTAGAAGGGGATTCAACAGACCTGTTGGAACTTGGTGTTTAGCTTTGACTTGCTGACACGTCAAACACTTAGACATGTACTCTATCACATCTCTTTTCATTTATTTCCACCAATAATGTTATTTCAAATTCTGGTACATCTTATTACCTCCAGGATGAAATTCCAGAATAGACTGTGGATAAGGAAATTCTTCAAATAGCAACTTTTCTTTAGCTCTTTATCATCCGACACACACATAACTGCTTCCGGAAATACAAACTTCCAAATTTTCTTTTAATTAAAAATCAGTCTTATCACCACACCCGACTAATAGACTTTTATGTAACTCTACATCATTTTTCTATGCACTTATCATCATTTGCTTTAAAATTGGTCATATTGCTAGTTTGCGCTTAATATAGCTCCACTATCCGCAAATTTCATTCATCAGGTTAGCGACATAGTCACACTCGTCTTTGCTTTTAAAGTATTTATACTATTGATTTTTTCTTGGGTGGTAATCTATTATACAATCATAATCTTTTGAATAACTCTAACTGCTCCTCATGACCTCAAATTTAATTCTTTCTTGAGACAGCCTTGTACTTGAGACTCTTGTGATCTGTGTAAATTCTACATTCTTCTCCATATAAGTAGTCTCGCCATATTTTCAAAGCAAACACTACTGCAACCAACTCTAGATCATGAGTGGGATAATTTTGTTCATGTGGCTTCAACTACCTGGATGCATAAGCCACTACTTTCCCATCTTGCATCACACATTCTAAACTAATGCTCAAGCATCAACAGATAGAGTATACTCTTTTCCCGAGATAGGTTGCGTCAATACTAGTGATTCAACCAACATCTCTTTCAACTGTTCAAAACTATTTTGACATTTATTTGTCCACTCAAACTTTACTCCCTTGGCCCCGAGTAATTGGGTGAGCTGAGAAGCTTATGATGTAGAATCCTTTTCACAAATCTTCTATAATATCCTCGTCAGCCCAAGAAACTCTCACCCTAAGTACATTTCGAGGCGCCTCCACCACCACAAATTTCTCAATCTTTATAAAATCCACTTATACCTTCAGTTGACACAAGATGACCTAGGAAAGAAACTTCCTTTAGCTAAAAGCCTGCATCATTGGAGCTTAGCATATAACTTCTTCTCTTTAACGCTCCACGACTATTCTTAGATGCTGCTCATGTTCCCAGGCATCCTTAGAATACACTGTGATATCAATATAAAGACCATAACAACCAATCTCACATAGGCCTGAATACTCCTATTCATTAAATCCATGAATGTCACGGCATTCGCCACCCAAATGGCATTACCAAAAACTCATAATGGCCATATTGAGTTCTAAATGCAGTCTTCGACACATCGACATCTTTCACTCTTAGCAAATAATACCCAAATCGTAGGTTTATCTTCGAAAAAACACTCGCTCCCTTTAACTGATAAAAAAGATCTTCGATTCTTGGCAATGAGTAATCGCTTTTCACCGTGGCCACCTTATCGGATGACAATAATCAATGCACATTCGTAGAATACCATCTTTCTTTTTCACGAATAAATGGTGCACCCTGTGGTGAAATGACTGGCCTGACAAACTTTATCCAAAAGCCTCAGAATTGACTCTTATCCCGCTCTTAACTCCGCGGAGCCATCCTATATGGTGCCTGATGAGTCCAAAAACTCATTTGATTTTTAATCCATTTTTCTGAGAATATTACAAGATATTTGTTGATTCATATGCAGAAACTTGGATAATTTACTCAAATTTAATTTTGCATAAAAATACAATATAAGCGAAAACTTAGCAAAACTCCGAAGAATTCACTGAGAACATAAAGGAAATGCAACTTGAAAATCAAGTCGCGATAGCGGAGCTCTTTGCTCGCTATATTTTAGGTCACAACATCACCAAGACCAGCTTAATGAGGTCACTTAAATCAGGGTTGGAGATTTAAAACAAATTATTCAAGGCGTGGCCGAGGTCGGGATTTCAGCCGGGCCATGAAGCCACAAAGGAAGTTGTCAGAGAGAAATGAGGTCGCAACCTTAAAATCGAGGTCGACAGAAACCCGTCGGTTAAGCGAAGTCCAAGCAGAAATCAAGTTGGAACCAATTTTTTTATTCAAGAACTCAAGGCGTGTCGCGATTAAATCACTCGAGGTCACGACCAATACACACCGAGCATCAACATCCGTGTCGCGAATTATGTTTCTTAAAGCTAAATATAGATAACCTACAATCGAAGGAGAACAGAGTCATGACTTCATCATCGAGGTCAACACTCATAAAGGCAAGGACTATCAAGAGCAGTCACTTAATTGTCTATTGAGGACGCGAAGCATAAATTCGATCAGGTCAAAGAAAAGACCAAAAGGAGGTCAGAACCGAAAAAGAAAGTCACACTGAGGTGCGTAGAAATTAAATGTGGTCGTGAATCTAAACTGATGTCGCGACATGCAAAGGCGCGCGAAGGGAAGGGAAGTCCCCGAATTAACTAAAGTGGTGATAACTAAAAGGAGTCGCAACCCAAAACTAAGTCGCGGACTCGTAGATGCCGTAAGGAACGATAACGAGGTCGCGACGTGAGACTAAGGTCGCTACATCAATTCTCGAACAATCGAGCCAAAGCGAGGTCGCGACCACTCAATCAACAAAGTTGCAAGAAACTTGGTCAGCAGCCTAAAGAAACCTCGGGTCGCGAATCGAATCGAACAAATAAAGGAATCCAGGTCGCGGTTATCAACCCAAGGTCGCCACCAGATGTTGATTCGGGGCTTTCTTTTGAGAATTCCACCAGAGCTTCTTTTTTTTTTGTGTGGATTCGACCAATTTCTTTTAACGCTTATAAATGTATTGTTAGAATAGTAGCAGCCTTCCGTCTTCACTACCTTAAAAGGTGAAAGAAGAGAAACCTGTGGGGTATAGCTTTAGAGTAGAATTTTCTTTTCATTATTTTTATTTTCTTTCTTTTTAAATTCTTTTCTGGATCTGAATCTGCGAACTGTGCAGAAACGATTGGAGTTGGATTTTTATTTATGATATTTTCTTCTTAAAATTACTGCCTTAAAATTTATGAAATCTAGACAAATTTCTGGAATTCATTTCTTCTCGCCTACGTACTACAAAGGGATGTACGTGATCTGGCTCCATTTTTTAATCGACCATAGTAATTGGAAATATGTTTCGCTCGGATTCGACATACGCTAGTTAGCATTTTGTGCAAAAATCCGAGAAATTTATTTTGGGTTGGGATTTACTTGCTTGCGTCGTTTTGAATCGACATAAGTTCCTAATGGTAGTAAATTCAATACCGCTTAAGGAGTGTATCTGGCTTCGATTTGTGGATTTCTCCGCGTGACATGACGGAGATTCTCGAGAGCTTAGAGCATCTACTTATGGGTATGCTAGATCACATTGATGAACTCGTCAGCTCGAAGTTCATTTTGATAAACTGGATTCTCTCATAATTGAAGTTGGAGGGAGTGTTGCTGTCTAAATAATCGAAGAAAGTTCACCTCAATAAGGGAGGCTCAAGATCTGTGTTATTTGAGATCTAATTAAGGAAGGAAGAACGATAGTCACGGAGGATGAGCCACCAATTAAGTGGTAAAAATTTTGCAAAAATCCGAGAAGAGGGAAAGCAAAAGATCTGCAGTCATCAAGAAATGGGTGTGAAGTATTGAGAGAAAAGAAAAATGCCCCGAGATCTTGTAGAGAATGAAATACAGTATGGGGTTTTGATCTTGTCTTGAGAGAAGCGAGAGCTGAACAGTGAATATGGAAATCGATTGCAACATTTAAGCGATCTTGGGTGATCGGATCATGAGAAAAAATAGAAATGCATTTTAATGCCAAAGTGACGGTTTCATTGTATTTCTTTGAAATGAGTTTCGTTGCACAAGAAAGCAGTTCGATCGGAAATATTCCAGTTATCATTTATTTTTGGTCGTTTACTATTTTTTAGCTCGACGGTGGTCGATAGTCACAGGATAACATTTTCTAGATAAAACTTTCATATATCGATTTTTAGTCCAATAGCTTAGAATTTCAGTAGTTAAGGGTAGTTGATCTCTAATTCTTGTGTCTACTGTGGGAATGCACGGACTTACATTCGATTTTGCTACTTGTATGACCTATGCACTTGCGTTATCATAGACTAGACCAAATTTTAAAATCCCCAGAACATCGAGAAAGATTTATTTAATCAAACAAATTTATCGAAGTGACATGGCTGCAAAGAGAGTGTAAGGCTCTTGTAACTATGTGAATTTGAGGGGTTTTTAGTCTATATGGAAAAGAAAATGAGCAGTTTTATGGCGTCGTTGCCACTAGACATAAGGGTTGTTCACGAAGATACGATCTCTATAGTTAATAATCGCCTCCATCTCAGGGAATACTTGGTAATTCTTTGGGAGCATGGAAATTCCTGTGGAATTTTCAAATCAACGACCTCTCTTGGGGAGTCAGATATCAAGACGAAGAATGTCTCATAGCCTTTCCTCATAAGTCTCCTAACGAGCATAGCGGAGATAACATTGGACATTTTGCCTGATCTAATGCCCTGTACTATCACCTATTTAGTAAGAGAGCATCGGCTTACTATTGTCTTTTGACCACAATCAACGATGGCTCAGTGTTTAGACAACCAATCCATTCCTAGAATTAAGTCAAACTCTCTTAATGGTAAGGTTATCAAATCAGAGAGAAACTCTCTTGCTTAGATAACAATGGGGCAATTTCTGTATACGCTATTCACGGTAACACTATGCCCCAATGGACTGGTCACATGCATGTCATATGCTAACTGTTCCCTTACTGATATTTTATCAAATACATGTTCAATGCATACATACGAATGAGTGGATCCAGAATCAATCAATGCATGCATCTCAATATCATAAGAAAATATACCGTATAACCTCGGGAGCATCTTGGTCTCACGGAGGCCTTTATAGCATATGCTGGTACTTTGCAGTGATGTAGGTATAGGACGATCCTTATCTCGAGAGATTGTGCCTCCTGGATTCTGGCACTGTGAGACCCACCTAGACCCACACCTCAGTCTCGTCAAGGTAGTGTAACTGATTTTCCTCTGCTAATTTCTTATAGACTTTTATTATCCCCTGACTCTATGGGACACTATGCTATCAAATGATTAGTGCTTCCACACCAAAAACACCCTCTTGTCGATAACTTGCAAACACCTGGAAATGCCTTACATGGAAATGAGGGCACTCACAAGATTTCTCCCATCCAATTGAAGCACCTCTTTGCAGGAACTAGGTGCTCGTTGGACCCTGTCTTCTACCTCTCGTAGTTGAGCGTATTGTGCAGACTGAGTTGGGAGACTCCCTGGCTCTTTTCCTTGAGGAGGGCAGCTCCTCCTAAGAAAACTCCTTCTTTTGAGATCTTTCTTTGCTTCCTCGTTTCAAGTCTCTCTACTTTGTTGCAACTTGGACGACTATTAGGAAATTCACTTTTGGAGAAGTCATGGGTCTGCAAATATCTCTTGATAGATCATGCAGTCCATCCTCAAAATTTTACACGAAATGTACCTTGGTGGGACCTAATTCAGTGCATACTTGTTGAGATAGTGAATTCTTTCTCATATTGTATAGATAAGTTCCTTTGCTTGAGTGATGTTTCCCTTGGACTCCACTAAACATCTCGAGTAGCGTGCTTTGCTATTCTCTTGGACAAAGAACTCCCAAAGTCATGGTATTTGTAATCCTTGGACTTCTCGACACTAAGTTTCCACTAATCATATGCCTCGCTCTGCAATAGTGGGGCACACTTTATCGTCCTCTCTTTTGATCGGGAGGGCATCTAACTTCCTCCAATACTCTTTGTAACTTTTCTAACCAGAATTCCTCTTTATTGGACTCTTCCATGTTTGTCCCATGGAATTTCTCATCCCCATGTCTTCTTACCATGTCTATTAGGGGCTTTGAATTTGTCAGTCTTTCCAATACCGAGGAATGTATCACGAGATAATAGAAAGCTTCATTTGTCTTAGCGAGGCGTGACTCTCATACAGCGATTCGGAAGAGTGCAAGCAGGTGAATTTGATCTCCATGGTTCAACACTCTCCAGTGCTTCTTTCCTTTGGATTTGGGGCGAATCTATCTATAACACAAGGACATCTGGCCACATTACTAGCACATGCTTGTCTTGTACTCTATACAGAATGCTAAACCTAGGCTTTCCAAACACTAAACCTAGGCTCACGTCTGACTTAAACTTGTAGCGCCCCGACCACCACTGATGTTGCTTGAGGGCTAGCATGCTTAGTGCCCAAACCGGAGGAACTTAGATGTCGACGAGGTGTCTTATTGAGCTACTTCTTTTTCTTTTACTTTTTTCCCTGGCTTACTATGAACTATAAACTTGTTCATTCATATCTTGTGTAACAGCTAACAGAAACATACATGGCAACGGATTACAAGTATATTGAACTCCATAAATGGGAGTGTTCAACATATACAAACTTTACATTGCTTACAAAAGCAAAAACAAATACAAAATAGACCAAAAAGGTCTTTAGTGGGCACCTAGTATTATGTTGACCTCGATTGCTAATGCCAATTGTCTTGGCCTCATTTCCCTTCTTTTAAGCACCTGCGGGATGAAACATCAAGTGCTAAATACTCGCTTAGTGGGAATAACACTAAGTGGATGACCCCCAATACGGATCATCACACTTTAGACACATGCATATCATCCTATTTATATCATATACTTATACACATGTATACATGCTTCATACATATCATTTACATTAACTTATACATCTCTCATACTTACTTATCATATCATGTTTCATTTCTTATGTAGTTCCTATACATTTTGCTTCTTGTTCTTATTACGATTGTACTTGTCATCACATAAGCGAGTGCTATGCTTCTCTATATCTATTTGTATGTGTCATTTATCATATTTAAATAATTTTCATATTCTTGTCGTTTGTTTCATGCCTACATATACCTTAGAAGTGGATACGGGAAACTATAAGGGCCCAAAGGCGTTGTTATCATTGTACGAGACAATGACCTCTGTAAGGGCCCAAAAGCCCTATTATCATTGTACGAGACAATGACCTCTATAAGGGCTTGAAGGCGTTGTTATCATTGTACAAGACAACAGCCTCTATAAGGGCCCGAAGACGCTGTAATGACCTAAATGGGGCCAACTAATTAGTATGTTGTAGACTTTTATCCCTAATAGGCATCTTGTATCCTCTGCTAAGTTACAGCGAATGATCATTTTTATTTCATTTTCAATACATATCACCATATCGAAATAACTATTTTTATCAGATAATGTATAGAATATTTCTGATTTACGTATGCATATTTACCCATGTATCATTTAGACATTTGTATATGTTTACTTACGCATTATTTGGACATTTAAGTCAATCCACTATGTATGGGCGTACATATTATCATTTAACATGTCATCCCTTAACAGGAATAACATTACATTTAAACACATAATATGACTTGAAGCAAGCCTAAATCAAGCCGTAACGACGTAAATCGACCGCTGCGCGGTTCTGACGAACGAACCCGGCCAAAGCGAGTTCACCCGAACCGCGTTCATTGGTAGGTTGAACAATTGGTGGCTGGTTCTTAAGTTGTTCAACGTTGGATGCTATTGCATTTAGGATGACTGCATCGATAGCAGTGTGATCATCCGCTCCGCGGCGTTTGGGAGACTGAACAGCTCGCCACAAGCCAGTGATTGCGTCAGTTTAATCCCAAGATACAGTTCACCTTACATAAAAAAGGTACCGACTAGTATCATACTAGTTATCCATACGAAAATATTCCAAACAAAGACAAGCTTCAAAAATAACCCATACATGAATTCCATACACATGTGCGATCTGCATACTAGTATCCATACAAGTATTCCATACGATTTTCTTCTCCTCCTCTTCTTCCTTTCTTCCAGTCCTTCTTTCTTCTTCTCTTCCTCTTTCTCCTTCTCTTCTTTATTCTCTTCACTTAGGAAGCCCACCCCAGCTTTCTAAGCCCAAAATGAACTTTCTTAAGGCCGTGTTTAAGTCCCAACAATTTGGCTTAACTTTCCCTTTTTTTTCCATTTGGTCCTTCATTTTCATTTATTCTCAATTCAACTTATTCATATTTCCACTTTATTTTATAATCTTCTTAAACTATGACTTTTAGATCCTAAATTGGTAAATTACTAATTTACCCTCGACTTTTGGATTTATCTCGGGTTTTTATCCTTTTTCACTTTTTGCACTTAAATTCTAGAAAAATGCAAATTTTACTTATTTTATACCCTAAACATGTAATAAAATTGTCAGGGTATAATTTGGGGTGTTACAGGTTTGAACCTATTTGGACTAGTTTGTGGTAGTATTTATTGATGCATGAGCAACATCTACCAATAGTTTTGGCAGAACCGAGAGAGGTGGTGGTGTGTGGTGTAGGCACAACAACAGGTAGAAGAAGCCATGCCAAGCTTAGCAAGTGCGTATTTGTGGCTAAAGGAGTTTCATTCCCAGGCCATATTTCATGGCTAAGGGTGGTATGAAGAGCTGGAGATCCCTGCTAGCATCAAGTAGTGGTAAATTGAAACCAAAATGTGACAAAAGTGTGAAGTTTCTTAGCTTAGCGTGATATTATAGAAGATTTGTGAACGATTCTCTGTCATATTGTTTCCAATTTCACCCTAAAATTACTCGGAAAGAAGTAGCTGAGGCATGTGATAATTTTGCCAAGATGGCTGAGTAAATAAGGAAATGTTTGTCGGGCACCAGCGATTGACGAACCTACCCTTGGTAACCGTATAGTGACGCTTCAAGAATTGGTTTGTATTGGTGTGTTAATGCAAGATGGTAAAGTAGTGGCATGGCGCATCCAAACGCAGTCACATGAAACGGAATTATCCCACACATGATTTGAATTGGTCGCGGTAGTATTCACTTTTAATATATACACAATTTCTATGGTGAAAAACAGAATTTATATAGACTATAAAAGTCTTATATTGTATAACACAGAAGGAACTTAATTTGAGGCAACATCGATGGCTAGAATTGTTTAAAGATTATGATTGCATCATAAATTACCACCTAAGAAAAGCTAATTTGGTGGCAGATGCCTTAAGCATAAAGACGGTGTCAGCTTTAGCACTATAGTTAGTAGATGGAGAATAACGCCAGATGGAGTGTTATTAGCTCAATTAAAGGCTCAACCTGTTTTGAAGTAAATGATAGTTGATGCCCAAAAGGATGATGTTGAATTATAAAAGGCACGCTTGGTCGTAGGGAGTTAAGACCGACTATTCAAGAAGGCAATGGGGAAGTATTGCACAATGTATTACCGGTTCATATGATAGTGAAGTGAAAATAAGCAGCATATGAAGCTCCATAATAGGTATTCTCACCATACATCCCTGAGGTACCAAGATGCGCTTAGGATTTGAAACATTATTACTGTGGCGAGAATGAAAAAGATGCACAGAGTATGTCCAAATGTTTGACATGTCGAAGTGAAAGTCGAACATCAGCATCTGTCCGTTATTAACCCATTCCGACCTACGTGGAAGTGGACAATATTACGCATGGATTTTGTAACCGGGTCTTCCTCTCACACAAAAGAAGCATATCCACGATAAGAGTAGTTAGCTCACCTAAGTCGCCCATTTTGTACCGGGCCAGATTCTGACTATTCTATGACCGAATTAGCTGTTTGGTATATGGGATGAGATTGTGCGACACATGGTGTGTCATTGTATACGTGTCGGATAGAGAACCATTCACATCGAGGTTCTGCAAGGGATTATAGTTACCTGGGGAACTCTGGCTTTAATTTCAAGATAACATTTCACCCCAGATATAAAGCTGGCGTCATCCGAGAGGTTTGATCCATGCTCAAGACATGTTTCGGGATGTGTAATGGAATCTCCTCGAAGTTAGGATGTATATTCCACACCATGAATTTTCCTATAACAATAGTTATTAGGCAAGTATTGCTACCATTAATCGGGTATGAAGCCTGCGCGGTCGAGATTAACCCTATATGTCGGACTCGAGTCAATGATGCCATAAAGTTGATTGGTATAGACATAATGAAAAGATACGAAGGATAAAGTTCGAAGTTATTGAAGGTAAAGGTTGTAAAAGTTTCAGGTATAATCAACCTTATATAAGATCCCGAGAAATTCAATTTCCGAATAAGGCAAAATCGCACTGATTATTAAAATTGTAATTACTAAGAAAATCCTAATTAATTTCTCTAGATCTCTGATGATCAAACTGATCATACCATGCAATCGCCTCGAATATAGTTAGCAACATAAAATTCGTAATTTTATGAGACATTTGAAATAAACAAGATCTTTTCGACGGCATCGTGATTTCGGTGTGCCGTGATAATGGTTTTCTCGACGTGATGAGCCGGTTGGTATAACATGTACTCATGTACCTGCGGTATGAGTAGAGAATGATGAAAATGGTCGTCGGTATAGTTTAATATCAAATCGTAAAAGAGGGTATCATAATGGTCATTATGGAATTTCAATTCTGGTCACAAGACACAAGATACAAGAATAGTACTCACATCTCCTTCATTAAGCCAAAACAAACGTGGGTGAGTTTGAGATCATAGCCATTTCTTTGAGAGCTTTAGTGGTAGAGAGGGTGCTTCTCTCAAGATCCGGCAATCTGACCGCCGAGATTTCGAACAGCAAGAAGGGAAAACGTTTCACGCCGCAAAGCGTGCTACCGCCGTGATCTCGGATCATGAAGCTCGACAAACCCGCAGGGTCTCACTTCATGCTTTTATTCCCCATTTGGCTGTTTCACGCTCGTTGCATTGAAAAAGCCGCTGGTGCCGCTTTTGATCGGGCCCCAAAACATAACCTAATTGTTGGGAAATTGGGATTTTTCTCACCCATCCGTGGACTCCGCCCGCAGCTCATGGCTGCTCGGGCTCCTTTAATTCTAGAAATTTTGCATTAAAATGCATGCTTGATATGGTGAAAAATGCCTAGAATGTCGTTGATCGGTCCCAAAACATGGGACCTAATTTATAGGAAATATTTTTGGACATTTTAGATAGCCCGTGAAATGCCCGTAAACCGATGTGGGTCAGTTTCATGGAATGATGCATTAAATTCTATTCGCGGAGTAGGAGATCGGAAATGGTGAAGAAAATCTTGCTCCAAAAAAGTGTTCGAGGTTGACGCGGGTCGCTCGTGACGCCACTGCTGGTTTCTGACCTAAAACACCCCTGCTCAGGTGAAACTACCATAGTTCATGTATTTTTGGCAGCAACAGCCCATGGATTGAATGACTTATATGTGTAGAAAATTAATTTGGCACTTATCATCAAAGAATTACAAAGTTAATGTCAGGTAAAGAATTACACAATGACAACAAATTATATGGAATTCAATCTGTGTTGTGTTTCATTGGTGATTATTTCGATTTGTCAATCGAGCTAAATCAGCGACAAGTTTGATTTGTTTAAAATTACATGAGTGTACTATAGTTGATTGGAAATATGTTGACATATTGTAAATGATTTTTAAAATGACATACTTCATATGCACTGGTAGTAGAATTAAAAGATATTGATTGTATGGTAAAAACTGAGAGCATGAAAGGAATTTCAAAGGATGATATTCTAGAACAATGGATGGGGCCAACAGATCACTTGATGAGGACCATGACCTGCTTCTTAAAGCTCACCAACCAATTCACCCTGAGGGGTAGGGGTCCCATATTTGTTCGACATTGGTGAAGATACTTTCAAGAAATGCCTTTGTTTTTAAAAATGGACTATTTTCTCATGCATTACTAGTAAAGCAGATGAGTCGTGTGAGGGACTAGTGACATGGGTGATCATGTGGACATTCAAGCAGGATCATGCATTTACTTTGAGGTGTTTACTTTGGAGCATTGCACTGCACTTAGTGGTGGGTAGCCCACTTTAAAAGGCGATTTCCCACTGAGCTTTTAGCTCACCCGCCGTGGGACCCCTATATTTCAGTACATGGAGCGCCGAGAAGACGTAATCCACTAAGAAGCCGGTTTTCATGGCTTGATGTTTCTTTTTTGGGACATACATGTATTGTCTTGTGACGCACATATGTTTGTATAAAAGTGTAAATCAACTATGAATTATCGAGATAATTGGAGAATAGTTGGTATGTTTCTTATGAAAGATTTGTTTGATGAGCCCAAGAGGCATTTCCTTTTACCATATTTATTTATATTGCATATATCGTGGATTGTTTAGACAAGATATGACGTGTGTATTGTGATTGGTAGAGCTCCCGCACAAAGGAGACTTCCCGCCCGTTTTCTCCGGGCGGTGCTCAAACCACATCCACTCAGGCCCGCGGCTCACTGTAGTCAACTGGACCCCCGGGTTCAAAGCCACAAGCCAGACGTAGAGCTATGTGCAGTACTGACACTCGTAGCGTGCCGGGTACAAAGCCCAGGATATGAAGCTGTGGGTATGCCTCAGATTACTGTCTCGATACCGCCTTCTGGCGCTGTATCGAGCTAGGGTATAATAATACCTAGGGAGTTTCTGGTTTGGTATCCACCACCATTAGTGGTTTAATGTGAAGTATAGTGTGGAACCCAGAGAATGAGGGTTTCAGCTTTAGCCATAACAGTGTTACATCACCATTAGGTATGGTTCGATGTTGAGTTTAGGTATGGGATTACCTTAGGAAAATCACTGACAAAACTAGGACACTAATGCGTTAACGGTGTTGGATGTGTTTTGTGCGACGGATGAATTATCAGGTGATTTGGTGTGTATGCCATGTTTCTGCAGGGTAGTGGAATATGTGTGTGCTTATGATTGAAGTACATGAATGTGTAGAAAATGCTTTGAGTTGTACGTTGTACAAAAACTGGAAAAGAGAATGAAAAGAAATAAATTTTATAAATTTATTCGCCTATTAGGTGATGGTAGAAAATAGTTTTCTTAAGTTGGAAGAACTGAGAAATGTAAATTTTTATAATTTATTGGATGAGGATTGAAGAATGGAAGAAAATAAATTTCATAAATTTATTGAGGAGAAAATTTTTCGAAAACTGGAAAAAGAAACAAATTTTATAAATTTATTTTCATTATGATAGAGAAAATAATTTTCTTAAGATGATATGGTGTAAACTGGGGAAGCAAAAATAAACTTGTAAATTTATTTGAGTGTTAAAGAGAATGAAAAAAAAATGATTTTAGTGATTTTTAGTGATTTTTCCAATTGCTGGAAATAAATGAAAAATTATATATATTTATAATGAAAAATTTTTTTTTGCATATACACTTGAAGTACGCCCAAAACGTATTAGAAAAAATTAGATTGCAAGGTTCCAATAATTAGATTGCAACCTTGGTTGTGTAGTGGCTGAAGATTAGCCAGTAAGAGATGGAGAAAATCAGATGGTAACATGGTAGGCTTGAAGGGCTCAAGGGATAGAATTGTATCAGCAATACACCAAGTGTGTATTTGTGACATGAGTGATCAGAGAGATTGTATTTGCAAATGTCACACGTGTACCTGTATTGCGTAGAATAAGGCCGAGGGTTGATTTTGTATTGCAATACAGAAATTGTATTGCAAGAGCGCTAGTATGGCAATGAAAGGGATTGTATTGCAAGACACCAAGCATTGCCATAGGTCAGGGCTAAGGAAGTGTATTGCAATATAACTTCAGGTTGTAATTTATCGGGTGAATACATCTTTGTGTATTGGTGAAACAAAAAAGGATTTGGGGTTATGAAGGTATTACAATACTACCTTTATTGCGGACCAACAAGTATTCAGTCAACCTGTGAATTAACAATAATCCAGAATGTTACACCAACGTGGATCAATAACGCTGAATTCTGGCCAACCATGAATGTGAATTCAAGAATTTTTTTTTCTTTTGAAAAATAAAATCAAATCAAATCAAATAAAATATGAGATAAAATTTTTGAAAATTTCAAATTTTTCAAAATAAAAATTTTTATGAATTATGATGCGTAATGCATATGGGAAAGGGTAACGCTTTACTCTTAAAATTATTACCAGAGAAGGTGAATTTGATGCATCATGTTCATTCATTAATATTCCTCTCAGGATAAGCCTCAAGATAGAGCGGAGGCCTTTAGAAAAGCCATTATGATGGAAAATTCTTCCTCAGGGATGTCTTAGAGAGATTTGATTTCCTTTCTGAGGTCGAGTTGGCGCAACAAGCGTGGTGGACCTGTGGCTGCAGACGTATGGGTTGTTAATGTCATTCTTGACATGTATGAGTTGACAAACCCGTGTTATCAAGACAGACCCACTGTCATCATACTGGCCACCGCTTTGAAAGTTGGCGGAGGTTAAGATATGCACATGTTGATGTGAGGTAGCGTAGAATTTCTGATCGAAATCTTTTGATGAGGAGAATGTAAGACCCGAGAAATTCCACTGAATATGGCAAATCTAATTTTGATTGAATAAATTGTAATTACTAAAATCCAGAACAATTTCTAGATCTGATGACTAACCATCATACCTTGAATCTCGCCAATCTAGTTAGCACGAAAATTCAGAATTTTTATAAGAGACGCTTCTGAGTCAGACGCTTTCTTTTCGAGGCATCGCATTTCAGTCAGATAATGGTTTTCGATTTGATGAAAGCCACATATAACAGGTACTCAAGGGTAAGTGGTACATGAGTAGAGAAATGATGAAAATGGATCGCCGGTATAGCTTTTCGACATCAACTGCAAAAGAGGGACATAATGGTCATTACGGAATTTCAATTTTAAGTCACAAGATGACAAGATAGCAAATAGTACTTCGCTCTCCGCTTAAGCCAAAACAAACGCGTGCCACATTTTATATCGTTAAGTAGCCATTTAGTTTTTGCAGGTAGAGTGAGCTTTCCAAGATCCCGCAATTCACCTGCCAATTTCGACGAAGGGAAAACGTTTAGCGGAGTGAAGCACGCGTGGACCCGGATTTATGAAGCTTTGACAAACTCCAAGAGGTAGTTTCTCCTATGCTTTTGCCCCCATCCAAGCCGCTTCCACTTTCCGTTATCGAAACAGCGTCACTGACGCGCACCAACAAACTGGACCAATTGTTAGTTCTCGTGATTTTTCACTCATCCGTAACGCCCTGTGTGAGTTAGTGGGTCAAGCTTCGGGTCTTTTAATTTAGAAATTTTTGGCATTAAAATGCATGCTTGAGGCGAGAAAATGCCGAGAATTGAGTGTTATGATCGGTCCCAAAAAACATGGACCAAATTATGAAATATTTTTGACATTGATAGTCTGAATGCCCGTGAACCGATAATGTTTCTATAAATCATGCATTAAATCTATTTTGGTGAGTAGGAGACCGAATGGTAAGAAATCTTGCCCCAAAAGTGGAAACTGAGAAGTTGACAAGTGGCTTCCGCCCGTGGACAACATCGTTGGTTTCTGTGACCGTTAATGGGCCCCTGTTTAGAAATGGCCATAAAGGGCCCATAAAAGTATTTTGGCATTGAAATTCGTGATTGAATGGTTTAGTATGTGTAGAAATTAATTGGAGAGTTATTCAATTCAAAGAATTATTAGGTTAATGCTTGAGGTGTTAATACAATGACACAAATTATATGGAATCTGAATTGTGCTGTAAGCCATTGGTGATTATTTGATTGCTCAATTGAGCCAAATTGGTGATGCTTGATGTGTTGAAATTACATGAGTGTAATTATAGCTGGGATTCAAGATGATATTGGACATATTGTAAATGATTTTGAAAATGACATAATGCATTTTCATATGCACCTGCAGCCTAGGAATAGTGGAGCACAGACAAGGTATTTTTGTAAACTATATGTTTATGGAAAGGAATTTCTTCAAAGGATGATATTCCTGAGAATCAATGAGATGGGCCAACAGATCACTTGATGAGGATCATGACTGGTTTTTAAAGCTCACCAACCAGCTCACCCTCGAGGGTAGTCCTGATATTTGCAATCGAATATTTAAGAGTATATTTTCAAGAACAAGTTTTGTTTTTGAAATGATTATTTTCTCATACATACCAGGCAAGTGAGTGAGCTTCCAAAGTAGAGGACTAGTGACATGGGGTAATTCATGTAGACATTTGGCAGATCATGTATCGGGCACTTGAGTGTGCTTATTCTTCTTGGAGCATTGCACCGCACTTTAGGTGGTGAGTAGCCCCACTTGGGTGGCGATCCTCCTACCGAGCTTTAGCTCACCCCGCCGTGGGACCCCCTTTATATTTCAGTACATGAGCCGCTTCAGAAGACAATCCATTTTGAAGAGCTTCTGCTTGTGGCTTGATGTTTTTTTGATGATACATGTATTAGTCTTGTGGATGTTAATATATGTTTGAAGAAAGTGTAACCTCATGGAATTATTGAGATAATTGGAGAATAGTTGCATGTTTTTACTGAGTAGCTGGCTTCATGAGCCCAAGAGGCATTTACTCTCATGTTGGGATTATGCTGCATATATTGGATTGTTTGTAATAACATGCGTGTATTTTATGTAGACAGTATTTGGGTAGAGCCCTGACAAAGGGAGACTCCCCATTCCGATTTTCTGAAGTGGTGTTCTGTAGTAACCCTAGACATTAACTCAGATTCACAAGCTGATCAGAACAACTTAATCTCCTGGGTTTTCAGCTTCACAAACGTGAAGTCTATTTCATTTTTAGCAGCATATTGTATATGAAGTCGAGCACAAAGATATTCATGATAGTATCATCGTGGGAGAAGATACTTTATTTGGAAAAGAGAGGGAAGCTGAGTCCAAGATTCATCGGCCCATGAGACTTTCTGAAAGAATTGAACTAGTGGCCTATCTACACTCCTAGTTAGCCGTTGCATGATGTGTTCCATGTGTCTATGCTTTGGAAATGCTCGTGATGTGAATCATGATATCCCTGCCGCGACAAGAAGCAATAGTGCAACAGAATTTTGAGGTGATGAAGAGCCAAAGGCTATTCGGCTCATAGGCGAAGCAGCCGTGAAATAAATAAGTACCCTACAGAAAGTGCTTTTAAGCAACACCATGGTGGTGGGAGGAAGCTATCAAGCTAGAAGCTTAATTTTGAGGGCATAGTACCCGCAACTTTTTTATTCAAGTATGAATTTCGATGATGAAATTCTTTTAAGGGAGAGAGAATTGTAACACCCCAAATTATACCCTAGTAGTTTATTACAGTGTAAAGGTATAATAAAAGTAAAACTTGTATTTTTCTAGAATTTAGTGCTAAGGGTGAAAAATGATAAACTCGGAATTTATCCAAGAGTCATGGGTATAATAGTTCACTACAAAATAAGGACTCAGAAAGGACAATATGTAAGAATATTACATGCTATTATGAATAATGATAAGTGATTTACAAATAGAACCTTTGAGGATCAATGAAGTAAAGGGAGAGATTCTAAGCTAAAATGATTCTTTTTGCCAAATGATGGCCTTATAACAAAAAGGATAAGTCCACATTTTCGTCCTCATTAGAACAAGAGTTCATTTTATTTTATAAGAGCTAGGCACCTGGAAGAAGAAAGGGAGAACAAAAGTGAAGAAGGAAGAAGAAGAATATAAAAGGAAGAGAAAGCTTATATGAAAGCTTTTGAAGCTTTAAGGTTAGGGAAAATCCTAACTTCTTCCATATGTAGTGGTTTTGATTTAGTGGTTTAAGTTTGGGTTAAGGTTTGGTATTTCCTTTTTTCTATTTTGTGTTTTTTTGTGTTATGCTTTTGTTTCGGATCCTTAATGGGTGGAAAATGGTGTTAGGGTTCGTATGGGCCTGAGTTGTCATTCCGCTTTTTTTCTTTTTCTGACCTTGCTCTTTGTTTGACCACATAACTTGACCATTAGACCTCCAAACAAGGGATTCCAATTTTTTGTAATCTAGACTTCTTGTAGAATAACTCACAAAGAAGGAAGTGTAATCAAATTTTATCTCCTTTATGGTGTCCCAAAAATTCTTGAACCCGAATCCGAGCTTAAAGGTAAGCTTTTGGGTTCATCCCTTCATTTTGGCACAGCCTTGGTGTCAATATAGTTGAGTTTTACTCATCCAAATTGAGTGTTTAATTATGTGTAATATAGACTTTCAGGAGTGAACAACTTTCATGAAGAAAGGTAATTTGTAGGAGTGTCCTTCATAAGTGACCATTTTGTGTAAATGGATATGATAGAATTATAGGGAAAGTGTTGTCAAAATTCTCCCCATAACTCATTTTTCTTGTAGCCCACACATTTCCATCTCCCGACCTCCAAATTGGATGATTATAGTTGGTAAAAAACCTTAAGAGGTAGACCTACAAACATATAGAAGGTACCAATAGGCAATTCTTACCCTAAGTCCCCTGTGTTTGAGATTGAAGTGAAGATACGTGTTTTGATTTCTTAACATGGGTAGGTTCTCAGAGCTGGCCATAAGTTGCTTAATGATCCAATGGCCAGATTCCAATTTCTATTGAAAATAAAACCATAGAATTACAACTTCTTCATGAAAGAAGTTTAGGCAGGGACATATGTCTCCATATGTTCCCAAAAAATTGTGCAAAGTGAAGGTGAAAATCTATTTCCGAGCGGGAAGAACATTTCTCCCATATTCTGACCTCTCGCAAAAAATGCAATCGTTAATGCACAATAGTTAAGATTCGAACATGTCGATATGTACGAAGAAATTATTACTGCTAATAATTCTGGACTTGAAAATAACTCCTTAATGAGGTTAGACCTTTGTAAATGTTTTGAACCTATAATCAGATATGCTTAAGACCGTATAGTAAATAAATAGGGACTAGTGTTACGATATTTTGTTGGGGTGTTTCTGAAGATCATGATTAAGTGTTACGACACTCCTTTTAGTGCTTCACTCCTCATTGAAAAGCTACTAAGACTCGCTTAGTGCCAAGACTCCCTGATTATGCCAGCAAAATTCTTGACTCATCGTTTTGGCACTCTTTGTATTGTACTATACCTCTGATATCGGTGATGTAATTGCGATATTTTTACCCGTCTATGCGTACAAAATTATTTATATGAAAAGTACATGAATAAGGTCCGTATGCTTATGAAAATAAGAATTTACATGATCAACATACTGTGATTGTAATCGTGAATGAAAATTCCTTAAAATTTTGTTCAACTATAGATATGTACCCTATGAGAGAGATGAATATGATAGACTTGCTTGTACTTATATATATATATATATATATATATATATAGGTATATATATATATAGTATATATATATATATATATATATATATTTATGAACCCGATAAGTGAAAATGGTTAAATGTAATTACCTAAATAATATTTGCATGATTGTTTACTAATATTTTGGTACGCTTATAAGTGGGGTTTGGTTTTATGTATTTTCCTCACTAAGCTATGTTTTCAAGATACTTTTGGTGTTTAATCTTATGTAGGTGTTGTATGTTATCAGATTATCTCGCCTGGTCAAGGCCAACACAGCCTTTAGTAATTCTTTCAGTATCCTATTCTTTTGCAATAGAAGTGGTCAGGTAATATTTTTTAAAATAGAATCTCGAATTAATACAAGTAGTTTTTGCACTTTAAAAACATATGTAATGTGATTCTTTTAACACCACTATGGTGGTGTCACTGGTTATATATTTTGTAGTCCTAATTTTATAATCTCTTACTCCTAAATATGATTATGTCATTTTTAACTTTTTTGCTTGAGTTGTTCTCACTATTTCAGCCAAAGGCAAAGCCATGTGTGTCTCGCCTCTACGTAGGCCCCTCACTTGCCATGCTGGTGAAGATAGAACTGCATATGAGCTTATATTAATATGAGAAACCTTCATCCTAATCCATTTGATTTTTTTCCACAAACTCCAAGGCAAACAAGACATAGAGGCCCAATGCAATGAGAAGGTTTTATCTTAATGTAATGTTCCACGAGTATTATCGTAACATGCCCAACGCACAACACACATCTTCACAACAACTCCCCCATTTTTCCATAATATTATTCCTCCACCTCCAAATGATCTTTAGGTTTTTAGATTTGAAAGTTTTCTTCCCTTTGAATGAGAATAAATGATTTATGGGACAAAGAGTGTTATAATTTTTTTTTCCTCCCCATAGCTTAAGATGAAGAAGAGGTGGGGGTATTTGTGTCTTACAAAAAAATTTACTATTCGACAACATATTTTATTATTTTGTCGTAGATGTCACATATTTTAATGGTTTGAGAGCCTTTCCTCTATTTTTTTTATTTATTTATAATTTTTTGTGCTTTATTGCATTTTAACATAATTTCCATTTTTTTTGAAAAGTGATGTATCAATACATCGATTAGCCAAAATAATGGGACATCAAGATAAAAAAATTGTGAAAATAGATGCTTCGTACATGTGTTTAATTATCTTTTGGTTAAATACATCCAATATAGTGATAGAAGCTAATATAATTGCTATATTATGTTTTGGTAGCTAATACTATATTATGATAGGTCTACAATATATGCCGCGATAGTATTTAAAAAAGGCATAATTGAACATCTTGGCTTCTCTCATTTATCACTTTATGTCTCATTATTGCAAGATAATCAGTGTGATTTTTTCAAAAGCCTCTTTAAAAGGTTCCTCATATTTCAGATTCTTCCCTTAGCATTCATAATTTCCTGCTGACTTTTGACTTTTGACTTCATGAGCTTAAGTTTTTTATGACTTTTAGTTTTATTTCTGTAATAGTTTACCTCTTTTCATATTGTCATACTTTGGTTTGAAGTCTTCTTTAATATCCATATTATTTAATTTGGCTTCCATTCCAACCTCTTCTTCTTCCAAAATTTCAATGTTTCTTCCCTTCCACCCATCCTTGGAAAAGTGATGTCTTTAGTTTAGGTGAAGATTTTCTATAAAGGGAGATCCCTGATGTGAGAAATTAGAGAGAGTTATGGTAAGCATTTGCAAAGCATGAACAGTTTACAAGGACAAGTTTGAGAAAGTGCTCAAGGAGAAACGCTTCAACTCCAGGTGCATTCTTGATTTCTTCGATGGGATTCACGAGGGAGGTGAATCTTCTAAATCGATTTATTTTGCCTCAAGTAAAGGTTTTTTCTTGTTAGTTTTCTTCTTTAAGCTGATCTCGCTTAAATTTCTTTCAGGAATTGAAGTGTGTATTGGTTTATTAAAGGGAAAAATGATAAGGTTATAAAATTTCATTTTTAATAACTGACTCACCTGTGTTGAGATTATATCCTACCAACTAGGGTTTGATAATTTCTAAGAAGATCTCCAATCATTCTCTATTTTTACCCATCACCATATTTAGAGATTTGGATCTCAAACCATCCCCACTTGACCCTATTTGAAGATCAGCTCAGTACTACTATTCTCCTATTATTTTAATGTTATATTACTATTATCTCATTATTTTATTCATATAATAATAAAATAATTATTTTAATAATATTTGGTAGAACATTTGACATTTATTTCCGTTGTAGTAGATTTAGTTTGAGAGTAGTTTTTGGCTAGCTTTATTCTCGATTTTCCTGAGTTGAGTAATCGAAGTGATAAGAAAAAAGCCTTCTGAATGGAATTCTTGTTAAAATTTCTCTTCACTATTTTGAATAAAATGGAGTTTGGAATTGTGGATTTCACTATTTCAGTCAGCATACCTCTGCAAATTTTCCCGAGTTAGTCAATGATATGAGCTTTAACCGCTTGTAGGCAACAAGGAGTCTCCTTAGAATGGGCCTAATGACTATAAGTAATTTTCTGGCAAAAGGAAGAACATTTTAGTTAGAATTTTTGAATTTATTTCGATTAGTGGCTATTTAACTTAATTGTTCCCAATTATTTATACCAGGTGTACTCCAAGAAAAGTATTGTATTTCGCCTGAAGTTCTAGGAGGTCCCTCTGTAGATGTAGATTGAGGAACTGAGGTAGAGAGCAGCTTTTTTGCGTATGGTAGACTAATACCGTGGAACTAATGAACTATGAAGATTACCTGTAAAATCACTAACTTACTGTGCTCGAGGATAGTTTGTTGAAGTATCGGGCTAATCACTCAAAGTTTTTTCATGAAAGGATTCGGGATCTTGTTAGCAAGGATCTAATCAAGGAGATGGAGAATTTACAAGTGTCAAGGATGAGGTATCCAAATCGAGAAGGCCTACATCCTCGTCTATGGGGGCAAGAATTCTCCAATCCCAAGATCCAAAGAAGTATTGAAAATGAAAAACAATTAAATTTAGAAAAGAGGATTATATCTTTACAAGTAGCTATTAAATTCATGAACAAAAATGAATATCTAATTAGCGAAAGGTATGGTTGGAGGGAGAAATCCAAACTATACCACAAATGTACCTTTGACAAATTCCGCTTTCTCCAACTTATGGCTTTAGCTAAGATCCGGAAAATGACGTGAGAAATTGACAATTATTCATTATCTGTGTTAGGTGTTTTCTCACCTGCTGAATTTTTACCATTCTTATTAATATTTCAGCAGACACCAGCTTAAATGACTTTAATGGCTATTTTATTCGCTTTCCAATCCTGATTCAATATTTGGAGCCCAATTAGTAAGGATAGTAAGTTGATATGATTCATCCTCAATCCTCTGCTGGGAACGCATATCCGACTTAATGAAAACCACTTTTTATTACTTGTACGATTCGTACCAGAAGGATTTAATTATCAAAATCTTTAAATGAATCCACTTACAAAAAATGACAAACAACATCTTTTCATCTACATTTTGTTAATGGGAATTTTTGCACACTGTCGGACTAGATAATAGTTCTTGGTAGTCGTTCCATAAATTTGTATATATATTTGATCTTGTTGTCCATCACCCATATTTACAAATGGGTTCTAAAATGGATTAACTCAACCTAAGTTGCAATTGACATTTTTATCCCAAACTCAATCCATGGTTGTATAATAGAAATTCCCAACGTAAGAAAGACCAATAAAGAAGTTATGATGTAAATATTATCAATATCAAGACCTAGTTTCGTGCATATTAAAGATTAACCAACATCCAATCCTAAACCCCAGAAGACGAGATTAAATGTTTAACCCATGAAAAGCCACGTAAGTAGTTTATTTTTTCATGAGTTACCAAATGAAAGCCAATTATTTTAGGTACCAGCTTTATTATATGGGGAATCAATTAAGAAAATTCAAGAAGCTATTTCTATGTAACATACTCCACCAACACTGGGCTACTGGAGTCGAATAAATCCAAAGATTTTTGTGGAAAGAAGCAAGAACTTTATAGATTTTTCAGGTATAAACACATTTAGAAGTTGGGCCGATATTATAAGATTTTAAGAATCAAAACCTGCTCAATTTTAGGAAACAAAATAAAATAAATCATGAATTAGAATAATATAAATTAGTGAATATCCTATCCCCAATTTAGTTATTCTATTTGGGGTTAAACACAAAGTCTTCCTGGGAATCAAATCTTCGATACCACCCACCCCCCCACCAAACCCCCCCCTCCCCCAAAGTTGGTGTGTATATTCATCATGTCCAACTTGCTTATAAGAAGCTTAAAGTTATGAAATGAGTCCTTTGGTGAGAATGTCAACTATTTTTTGAGCTAAAGGAAACTAATGGTATGGAGAGATGAAACCTTCTTCAAGTTTTCTACAGAAGAGGGCGTAAGTCACCCAATAAGTTTAGTTATATCTAGGTTGTACCTGGACGGTGTTATGCTAATTATCAAATCTTTATCACAAAGTCACAGGACTCACGGGTCTCTTAGCTCAACTAAAAATTATTTCTTCAACCATAACATTTCACACACACCATGAGCTACAATTTATACTTCGCTTCATACTACTACGGAAGAATACTTTGTTTTCTTTCCTGCGACTGGTTAAATTTCCATACAAAATGTATTAATAACTCAAGCTATATTCTATCGGGTCACGGATCTTGCTCATAACTTGTGTAGACTTCACAAATAGTTTGATCTCCTTTTTAAAGAACAATCCTTTCCTAGGGTACTTTTTAAGTAATCAAAACTCCAAATACTATATCAAGGTGTTTCCTTCATATGGAGAGGATAAATTGAAGCTCACAACACTGCTGAGAAGGCTATATATCAAATGAGTATGGTTAAGTAAATAAGCTTGCCCTTACCAACTTCTCGATATCGAAAGATTGGCCAGGGAGTTTTATCTTTAACGTGACACCCCAAAACTCGGGTCTCTATGTAATCATCCATCAAACCAAAGCCTGGTGGATATCGTGGTAACTCAATACCACACCGTTGCGGTCCCATTTACGGATCCATAATTTGGGCCAAAAATTGGATAGAGCTTCCCTTGAAAACGAGAAGTTCTTTATCCAAACCCAAATTCAGACAATAATATTAACTCACATGACCCATCCAGGGCCTAATATAACTCAATGACCGCATCAGGTCCATTTAAGAGTAAAAATTGACCCACATCGAAGGCCTCATTATCCACATTCCCATAAAAACATGTAAGACTATGTTAAAAACAAATTCATATGAGTTCAATTGAACTCTTTACATATTAGGCTTAAGTTAAAAAAATAATTGAGTCTGTAAATTATTTTACAAAAATAACGCAGTAATTATAAAAGCCACACAGCTTTCTTCACCCCTTGCGACCCCATGAGAATCGCCCACCCGCGTAAGTCCCCCACCTAAAATGTTGTTCTCATAGGTGAGCCACTGCCTGTGAGAGTAAACCTGGCTGCGAGGCGCCTCCCCCACCTAAGTGCACATGCAATATTCAACTCCACAACAAGCAAGAATATGCAATCCTATGTTGGAATTATAAGCAAGTGTCATGTCATGAAATGAGATGAGACCTTACTCATGCACCATACCTAAATCTTATCTACCCCCATCACTGAAGTCTTTACCGAATTTGTCTCTTACCACAGTATGCGATGTCCATGTGTGATAAACCGTCATTGATGGATTACATCCAATGATCATTTTTGAAACCAAAATCATTTGTTTACAAACCAAAAGCTTTTTAGATGTTAAACCTCGAATGATCATTTTATTTGCAAAACCATGTGTCTTTTTTTGTGGGCGCAAAGAAATTTTTGAGGTCTCACCGCAAGCCAGACCGCCTCTCCAACACTTTTTGATCCTCATCGTTGGAGTGTTTGAACCAGCCTGTCTTTTCACCCCAGAATATCTAGCCCTTCACACAATCCCAACGTTTTTACCATTTTATGCCACTTGACGACGAACAGAGTTTATCACACAATTCACTATGAGGTGGGACATTTAATCACGCACCTGTCAATCACAATGCGATGTTTCCGCATACGTAATGATGTCAGAAACCAAGAAAATCAAAAAGAAAACCGTAATTTTGTTCTCAATAGTACGAAAGTTAAAACCCAGAATTTTTTGAGATCCTCGGGATGACCTAAACTGGACTTCACCGTTGGAATCATCTCGTAGAATCTAGCTACCCTGTCGAATTTCGTTGGATTCTGAGATAGTAAGAATTTCATGCTTTTCGAGGCATGATGGGTCGAGACACTCGCATGATGCTTATGGAACCATGAGTTGATGCCACATGGCACCATGAGCTGGTACCTACACCATGGAGGATCACCACATGGTGGTGGGAGGTGCCACCCAGGCACACAAAGCATGTGATATTGAACCCCCCATGTATAATGCACAGGAAACAAGTTAAGATATTCAAGAAAATATCTCAGAGAGTGTCCACAACTTCTTAGAGAGAAAAAAATAATAAGAAAATGAAATCAAGGAGGAAAAAGAGCAGTGGGTGGAGAAACAAAAAAATAAAATTGTCCACAAATTTTTATGGTATTCCGACGGTTGGAGTTCAGAATCGAGAATTAGTTATTCAGCCCAGACGAGTGCACGAGTAGGTACCAAGAATGAGAGGATTAAGTGCTTCACGCTCCAAGAGGTAGGGTTTACCGGGTTCCTAGACTGGCGGTCGTGGTAGGAAATGCCCAAGGGAAATGTTTGTCAGTAATTTGAACCAAGGAAACAATCTCTATTTTATCTCATGCACAGCCATCTTAGGACCCGTTGTACTGTAGCACTCGGCAGTGGGAGTCCTCTGCAACACAGTCTCATCGCGAATGAGTTGTTAGGCTCCTTGAATTCATCCAAAACGTAATCTCCCATAAACAAGTTAGATCTATTTACCCCCTAAATAGTCTAAGTAAAAGTGCCACTCTGGTCAGGCCTATGAAAGAGTACCAACGATCGAGGTCAGCCTGGCCAGAGGCCGGGCTTGATACCCCACAAAGGTCAGTTTGCGAGGTCAGCCTACAGAGGCTTCCATAGCCAGTTGTTGTCGACTACAACCCACCAGTGGTCGTTAACTCATGGCTCCAAACTCCTTTTTAATAAACCATAAAATTTTTGTCCGAATCTCATTCAGTGTTCTTAGACCTCTTATGGAGTTCCATTGATCTAGATTCCATCCATGTACTTTGAGGTAGGTGATCACAAACCATGTTGAAAATCTATGTTTTTTCTGCCAAAGTGTAGGTTGCTTGGCTGTGTCTGATGTGAATAGCCTCGTTTTATTACGGGCCATTGTGATGCATCAAACAAAACTATTGTACCTGGGTAGGAATTGCCATGAGTTAGCCTAAGGAAGGCTGTATAACATTATTTGTTTAGTCATGGATTGATGAATGCTAATGCTTGATACGAGATCTATATATATTGGCATGAAATATGGTGAACTTGTGTGCTTGTGATATATGTTTGCATGGTACTTGACAAGAAGTACAACTGAGAAGAATAGTTCATGTAGTGTGCATCATACATGTAACATGAGAACATGCAGTGGCATTAGCATTGCATATGCACAGGGACATCGCATTATATTGGGTGTGTGTGCATGGGTATGGTCATCCATCATCAATGTTGATGAATGTGTAGTGAGCTCGTACTTTGGACGACGTCCAATCAATGTCTCACAATTTAAACATAAAAAGTGAAATATACTTAATGTGTGTGGGCGGAGCAAGAAGGGGGTCGTTAATCCCCTCAGGTGAAAAGCCTGGAAAATTGGTGTAAGAGACCAACGGTGTGATTCGAAAAGTTTTGTTGCCCAAAGAAGACACACGGTCATGGATATCACATAGACTTCTAGTTGTGTGATAAAAGTCAGGATTGACTCGGGATTAGTTACCTATTAGCACTTGCATTAGGTACAAGTGAGCCGATAATGACTCGATATATGTGTGTCATTTGTACTACCAGTGATGGTTGTCACACTTGGCATAGGCATGTATGAGGGAGTCGGTGAGTGACTTGGGATATGGGCATGAAGACATTTCATGCATGACATACGACATTCATGTAGGCATTTTACTTACATGTGTGTTTGAGCTTATGTGACCGATAGACAAGACTTAGGCATGTGAACCCTAGAGGAGATTATCACTATCAGCATTGCTCACCCCACTGCGGACCCTTTTCGTGTAATGTGTCCTGGTGGTAAGAGTCTCGACCCGTGATATTGGACAAAGATAAGGGGACGATGTGGGATGAGTGCTTCGATGGTACTTTTGTTTTGTTTTGTTTTTTTTGTATTATTCAAATAGAAGCAAAACATGTATACCTTTTTGTTGTTTAAAGAGACTATAAATGTCATCGGACAAACAGCTCATCATATATACTTTCTTATTGTGAATCCAATATGTAGGAATGAGTCTCAATATATGAGACAATGAATATGATATTCAGACAACCCGGGGTCGATCCATAAATTGACAAAGTTGGATCTGCTTGTCAATCTGACCTCGATGAGGAATGCCACTTCTGTTGTGTATCGCAGCATGTACACGAAGTCAGGACAACCCTATCCCCGGGTCCGCTGATCGGCCCCGCCAACCTCAAGGGAAATTTATGTCTCAGATCACAGACTACACCTGAGGTAAAATGCCTCGGGCTCTAAACCAATACTCATAAAACAAATAAGACAAACTATAATTCAATTATCTCCCAATACCATTAGTTGACAGCGAGTACAAAACATGGTCGAAAAGCATTCTGTCACATGTGTTATCCAAAAGCATCAAAGCCACAACCCGCTTTTCTCTATAAATCCGCTCTATGATATCGCTTCCCCGAGCGCCCCCGGTATCTCAAAAATATAATCCCTCGATTAGTGGTGAGCTATCGCCAAGTAGCGGGAATCACCTAAATGGGTTACTTCACCCAAGTATGGTGGCGCCTAGGTGTAAAGTAAACACACACTCAAGTAAATACGTATTGATCCCTCTTGAATGTCTACATGATCACGCATGTCACGAGTCCTCATAGACTCACTCACACTTGCCTAAGTCATGCATAAGAGAGGAAATAATCATTTCAAAACAAAACCTGTTACATTCTTGAAAATATACTACCGAAAATATTCGGTAAAAATATGGTACTACCCTCGGCGGAATTGGTTGGTGAGCTTTAAAGCAGTCTTGGTCCTCATCAGAAATAATCATTGGCCATCTCTGACCCAATTCTTGGAATATCATCTGTGAAATTCCTTTGTAACCATGTCAGTTGTTTTTACAAAAAAACCATGTCATGCACTCACACACCCAACCATAGGTTACCCGGTGCATATGAAAATGCATTATACTTTTCAAAATCATTTTACACAATATGTCAATATGCATATTTTCAATCAACTTCACAATTACACACATGTAATTCAACATCAACCATCACCCAATTTAGCTCACTTGACAAATCATAATCTTCCTCCAATGGCCTACACACACAATTATTCCATATAATTGTGGCCTCATGATAACACATCCAAGCATTAACCTATTAATTTCTTTGATCAACTGACTCCCAAATTGGCTCAAAAAACTGGGCAATTTACAATATCATCTCAATGACACAGCATGAATTTTATTCCATGTAATTGTGTCATTGTGTTCTTACATTAAAATCATGTCTTAACCTATCTATTTCCACACATACCAAGCCATTCATTTCAACAATTCAAGCACACGACATGGTTGATTGGTCAATTTGCACAAACAGGAATTTGTTTTAACGAGTCCCAGAAAGCAACTGTGGGCTGTCAGGTAGCAACCCACTCATCCACCACATTTGTTCCTTTTGAAAGCGGAATTTCCGACCATATCAGGCCTCTGCACATCCAATACATGATTGTGGCAATTTTTTAACACAAACAGCCCAATCGGTTTAGACATGTGAGACAGTCCAAAAGTCTCTAAAATTTCCAACAATTCGGTCCCAAGTTTTGGGACCAATCAAGCTTGACCACTCACGAGAAAGCCTCAATCCAACCTGAAACATCAACAAAGCATTAAATAAAGTGTAAAACAAGTAAGGATGAAACCTCTACCTCATGGAGTTTGTGAAACTCTTTCCAAAATAAGAGCCCACGCGTTGCCCTCTCCGTAGAACAACCTTCATACAACATAAAATTGAAATCAGCGGTCAGGTGTCGGGATCTTAGAGAGAAGGTGCTCTCTCTCTCTAAAAAATCACAAAACCTAAGCCATTTTTGAATTCTGCACATTTCTCCTCTTACTGCACGTTTTGTTCTTTAATTTTGGAGAATTAATAAATTTACCTTTCTCTTGTCTTATAATTAACTTTCAAAAATGTCATCATATACATTGTCATTATTTTGATTTTCTACCCGATGGCATCATGCCATGTGTCAATGTAGGTCCTGAGCTCAAGTTGGGTTTGACAAGTGGCACCCTGTGTGCCACTCAAAAATGCGCCAAATGTACGTCCAGGCGCTCGTTTCCTGCCAGCGTACAAATTCGATTGTCTGGGTCGGCGGTCGGCGTGGTAGTTAGATTTTGAGGGTTGATTTAGCGAAGTCCGTTTCGTCATTCGAGATCTAGAAAAATTTCGGATTTTTACGAAATTACGATTTTACCCTTTTTGAGAAAATTGGATTTTCTCGGGGTTTCACATTCTCCCCTCCTTAAAAAGAATTTCGTCCCGAAATTCCACACACATACGCATCCAACCACGTGCATATGTAACCTCACTCAATTCCAAGGCCAGGTATCGAGTATAACAACGGTTAAGGTGCGTTGCCCGACAACGATGGTACATCAACTCATCCATGTCAGAATGACATTAACAACCAATCGTCTATCGCTAAGGTCCCTGCGGCTTAATTGCCTTGTGACTCGATCTCTAGAAAAATCAAACTCTCCACCTCTAGGGAAGAGTACTTCCATCATATTCTGACTTTTCTAGTGGCCTCCGCCTCTAATACCCAAACTTATCACACAAGATGCATTAATAGATGAACATGGTATATAATTCAAAACATACTCTAGTCAATAATTGCAAGGTAAATGTACCCCTTTTCCCATACGTGTGCACCATGCATATAATTTCCTACATATGTCCCTTGATCACAATTCTCATAGCCACATCATGCAGTGTATGTCATTCCACGCAATTTGAAACATAAAATCACGCGATCAAAAACAGCCACAGCAACACATATGTGCACATTCTCGTGTCTGAACAATCTCCTATGTCAAATCATTTTTTTTTAACATCCAATTTTATTTTGAAAATTTCATTTTTCGAAAATTTTGTCTCTTTGTATTTGATTTTATTTTATTTTTCAAAAAAAAAAAAAAATTTCGAAATTTACTATTCACATTGGTTGTGATTCTTTTGTTCACGAGTTGGCCAGATTGTTATTCTTGCCTGATTGACCCGGATGCCTTGTTAGTCCTGTCTGATCCATTACATTACTGATACAATGCCTGCTTCTTCAATGCCTCACAGTCTGTCTGATAGAGTGTGCGGCCTGATCCTCGGCCCTCAAGCCTTCTCTTGCAATACAAATTTTCCCCTGCACACCTCTATATTGCAATACAATCCAACCCACTGCACCACCATGGCCTGTCTGATTTTCCGGCCAAACATGCACTCTCTTACTTGTCTGATTCTCCTCTTGCAATACAAACCAAGCCAACTACACCCTTCTCTTGCAATACAATTCCTTTGCCAAAAAGACTAAGTCACAATACAATTTCTACCACTCAAAACCTTGTCTTGCAATACAAACCCAAGGTTGCAATACAATTTTTTTTCACAATACAATTAGACTCTTGCTTAATCAGTTTTCTGCACTTCTTGAGCATAATTTTTTCCTTTTTAAATTGTTGGAAAATCACCCGAAAAATACATATATACATTTTTCACACATGCTATTGGAAAAATACTGCAAAACATAAGTATACTTTTTTTTTCAATTTCGAATACTCAAATAAATTTACTAAAAATTTATTTTATTCAATTTTACAGCTTGTAAAATCTTAGAAATTATTTTCTTCATCATTTTTTTCTTTTAGCTCTTGGAAAATCACCAAAAAAAATACATATATACATTTTTTCTCACATTATTTCCGACTCTTTTGGAAAAACACCAAAAATATATACATGTATATTTTTCACCTTTTAACTCTTGGAGACACGAAAAATACTAATCAAATTTTTTTATTTTTTTCATCTTGCTCTTTGGTGGAAAACACCCAAAAAAATTTATATCCATTTTTTTTCATTCTCGATACACCAAAATAAACTTATAAAAATTTATTTTCTTCACTTTATTTTTTTTTTCATTTAAATTTGGACATCTTGTCTAAAATCTCCTCAAACCTCTTGATCCAACACTAAACCTAGTGTTCAACACTAAAATTTATTAAAATTTTAGTTTATTATCCATTAAACCAAATAAATTTATTCAAATTTATTTTATTTCTTCTCTTGGTTCCAGTTTACACATTGTAAACTCCTCAAAAATTTCCTATGTGCTATCTACTAAGCACACAAACTATACACAATACATGATAACACATCATTCATGTTATGCATATTCTTCACACAATAATTCATCAAATCACACAAAACACACCAAACACATGCATGTCGTGTCCTAGTTTTGTCTCGTGATTTCCTAGGTAATCTCATACCTAAACTTAACATCGAACTACACCTAGTGGTGATGTTCTTACACGTAATAACTCTGGCTTTGACCCAAATCCCTCAAGCCCTAGGTAATCGTATACCTAACTTATCAACACTAAGCTCTAGGTATTTATAAACCTAAGCTCTGATACCAAGCTATGATACCCCGATCCCGGGGGTCCGTTGACTACTACGTCGACACACGGAAATTCTATATGTCATGTCGCGGGAGACTTCATTACTAGTAAAAATGCCTCTTGGGCTCATAAATCAATACTCATAAAAACAAATACTTTAAGTTGTATTTAATTATCTCCCAATAATTCAATAGTTGATTGCACTTTTATACAAACATATATTAAAATGAAAAGCATTCTAATACATGTTACATCCAAAAGCATCAAAGCCTGACCCTGACTTTCTTATACTTGACCTCTATGATGAAGTAGTTCCTGGCATCCTGTACTGAAAAATATAATCCCTCGGCAGGTGACTACAATACTCGATAGTGGAATCACCTAAATGGGTTACTCTCCACCTAAATTACATATACAATGCTCCAAAAGTAAACACAGGACTCGAAGTAAATACGTGATCCTATGAATGCGCATGATCACCCCATGTCACGAGTCCTCAGAGCTCACTCACACTTGCCTAAGCCATGTATGAGAAAATAATCATTTTCAAAACAAAACCTGTTGTTCTTGAAAATATATACGAAATATTAGGTAAATATGGTACTACCCTCAGAAATGAATTGATTGCATTTGTTTCAAAGCTTGATCGTAGTCATAAATCAGAAATGATCTGTTGGCCCGTCTCAAACCGATTCTTAGGAATATCATCTGTGAAATTCCTTGCAACCATGTCGAGTTGTTTTTTACAAAAAAACCGTAATCATGCACTCACACACTTCTTCTAGGTCACGATTGGCATATGAAAATGCATTATGCCATTTCAAATCATTTACACAATATGTCGATATGCATATTTTCAGTGTCAACTACGATTACACACATAATTGACACATCAACCATTACCCAATTTGGCTCACTTGACAAATCATAATCTCATCTCCAATGGCCCTACACACACAATTATATTCCATATAGTTGTGACCTCATCAACACATCAAGCATTAACCTATTAATTTCTTTGATCAACTGACTCCCCAATTATTCAGCGAAGCGATTTACAATATCATCTCCAATGACACAACCGATTTTATTCCATGTAATTGTGTCATTGTGTTAACACATTAAAATCATGTCTTAACCTATCTATTTCCACACATACCAAGCCATTCATTTCCCAACAATTCAAGCACACAACTTACATAGACGATTTGGTCGATTTACCTGAACCGGGATTTGTTTTTAACGGTCAGCAACATGTGAAATTTGTCAGTGGCAGCCTCATCACCATTGTTCCACTTTTTGAAACGATTTCCGGCCTATCCGGCCTCCTACACATCAATACATGATTTATTGCTTAATTTTCAACACAAACCTGTGTCAGTTTTACGGGTATCATGGGCGATCGAAAATTCTGATTTCACGATTCGGTCGAGTTTTGGGGCTGGAGTCAACTGACCTCACGGCCTCAATTCAACTACGGCATCAACAAAGCACTTAAATAAAAGTGCTGTAAAACAAGTAGGATGAAACCTCTACCTCATGAGTTTGTGAGAACTCCAAAGAAAGCCCAGGAACCAGCGCGTTTTCTCCACGTAGAACAACCTTCCTTCTTACTCAGTCGAAATCCAGCGGTCAGGTGTCAGGGATCTTAGAGAAGGTGCTCTCTCTCTAAAAAATCCTGAAGCCTAAGCCATTTTGAATTACCGCACATTTCTCCTCTTACTTGCACGTTTTGTTCTTTAATTTTGGAGAAGGTCCTTTGTTGCTATCTTGTCTTCTTCCTCATTTAACTTTCAAAAATGCCGTCCATGTCCCCGTTTGTCATTAATTTTGATTTTTTAATGGCATCATGCCATGTGTCCGCGTGGGTCCCGCAGGCTCAAGTTGACTGAACTGGAGCTTGACAGAGTGGCACCACGTACTCAAAAATGCGCAGTGTCGTCAAACCTTTCGTTTCCTCGAAAAGCGTCTGAAATTGACTAATATAGGTCGGCGAAGTCGACGTGGTAGTTAGATTTCGCAAGATGATTCCAGCGCGAGTCCATTTAAGTCATTAAGGATCTGAAAAATTTGATTTTTACGAAATTACGATTTGCCCTTTTGAGAAAAATTGGTTCAGTTTTCTCGGGGTTTCTACAGTACCCTAGGGCTTGAGGAGGTTTAGGCCATGGTCATTGGGGTGTACTCGGTATGAGCATCCACAACTCGGTGTCGGGGTTTGGGTATGTGATTACCTAAGCGGAGTCACGGGATAGGATTAGAACACTGCATGCATTTTGTTTTTATATGTGCTTTGGTGTATAACATGTTGTGTGAATTTATGCATGATTTGATATATATGGAAAACAAAGAACAATTTCAGCTAGCGGGTGAATCCTTGATATGGTGGGATTGGGTACAGACCTCAATGTAGGAGCGATGACTTGGGTAGTTTCGGAGGCTCTTTGTGACGAGTTCTTTCCGGTTGCCGGGCATGTCGAGGCACGAGGTTCCTAGACTTGTGGCGGGGAGACATGGCGATGCTGGAGTACGTGGCTAGGTTACTAAAGGCTGGCAGTTTTCACAGATGACTGGCCATAGATCTAGCCAAGGTGAGGAGATTTGAGGATTGATCAGATATGTCGGGATTGTGAGTTAGAGATCTTAGGGTTTCTACTCACGGTGGACCTTCGGGTTATGGACATGTTAGAGTTTGATGTCATTATTGGCATGGATTGGTTGATGGCACATTGGTTATCATTATTTGTGATGCGTAAGAGGATTCTTGCCTACGGATGGTATTCTTATGACTTTTCAAGGGGAGAAGCATGATGCTTTACTCCAGACCGTGCATGACTCCAGATGGAGTGGACGGTTGATGGGTTCAGCTATACCAGGGCGAGTGAGAGCAGAATTTGAATCCACCTCGGGTAGTTTGAGAGTATGAGGATGTCTTTTCGGACGAGCTACCGAGATTACCTCCACACAGGGATGTAGACTTTGTTATTGAGTTACACCTAGTAGTGGCCCATTTCTAGAAGTTTCCATAGGATGGCACCGGTCGAGTTGGAACTCGAGGTCGGATATAGGATTTATTAGACGGGGTTTCATTCGATAAGTACTTCACCTAGAGAATTGCCAGTTACGTTGCGAAAAAGAAGGATAAGACCCTTCGCCTGTGTATTAACTATCGACAGTTGAGCAGTTGCCTTGATTAGAATCGGTATCATTACGAAATTGATGATCTATTGGATGAAGCTGAGAGGGGTGTAGGTCTATTCGAGATAGATCTTTGTCTTGGAAGTTATCATTAGGCGAGGATTAGGGGCGAGATATCCCCAAAGAACTGGCGTTTAGGATGTAGTATGGCTATTTTGAGTTTACAGTGACGCCTTTTTGATTGACGAATGCCCTAGCAGCATTCATGGATCTCATGCATAGGGTGTTCCAACCCTATCTAGATCAGTTTCTAGTAATCTTTGTTGATAACATCTTGATCTACTCCCAGTCTGAGGAGGATCATTTGAGGATTATTCTCCAAGCTTTGCGAGAACATCAGTTGTACGCTAAGTTTAGTAAGTGTGAGTTTTGGCTTACTGAGGTGTGGTTTTTGGGATACGTAGTGTCGGCTTTGGGTGTGTCAGTGGACCCCGAGAAAGTCGAGGCAGTTATGAGTTGGGAAATTAGAAATCGGTTTTGAGATACGTAGTTTCTTAGGACTGGCTAGATATTACAAGAGGTTTATTGAGGACTTCTCCCGATTAGTTGTGCCTATGACTAGATTGACCTAGAAGGAGGTCAAATATGAGTGGAATGACCCGTGTGAGAGGGCATTCCAAGAGTTAAGGAGGCTCATTTCGCTTATTACGATAGTCGAAGGGGACGGAGGTACCACGAGTATATTATGATGCCTTGAAGGACGGCGGGATGTGTTCGATCTCAATCCAGAGAGGAGTGGTAACATGGTTCCGCAGTTGAAGAACCATGGCGGAATTACCTTACACATGACATGGAGTTAGTGGCTATAGTCTTCGCTTTGAAGATACCAAGGCGCCCTTATTTATATAATTGAGAAAGTCGAGGTATTTTCGGACCACGAAGTTTGAAGTATATCTTTACTCGTAGGGACCTTAATATATGAGCGGCGTAGATGGATGGAATATCACGGAGGATTACGACTTCCTTAACGATTACCATCACCGGTAGAGGCCAGTGTGGTGGATTGGTGCACTTAGTCGAAAGTCCCGCGGGGAGTGCGGCTGAGTGTGGCTTCACAGGAGTGGTTGATGCTTTCGAGAATGTGGGGCGGTTCGACTACGGTACAATGAAGCGAGAATGGAGTGTTTTGGGGAGTTTAGTGGCTACGCCTTCCTTACTGAGTAAAGTGATTGAGTCCTAGGAGCAAGAAGCTAAGATAATGTCTATTAGGGACGAATCTGATTTTGATACTGAATTGTGAGGTTGGGCCGTTCCGCACGGATGGTAGTCGCCCCGGTGGGGGCCAGTTGTGGTTCCCAGGTGGCACGCGGCGAGAGGGATATCCCTTCGGGGAATTTCTTTGTTTCTCATTTTTCGCGGTGCATCTGGTGAAGTGCGAAGATGTATCATGATCTTAAGTCGCGATTATTCTTGGAGTGGGATGAAGGAGACATGTTAGGGATTTTATTTGGCTTGATGTCTGCGTGTCGACAAATTAAAAAATTTTGAAGCATTAGAGGCTAGCAGGGTTACTCCAGCCTTTGGAGGTAGTAGAGTGGAAATTGGAGCATATCATGATGCATTTTGTGACTCACTTTGCACCCTGGACAATCACGAAAGCTGATGAGGTGTGGTGATAGTGGACCCGACCCCACTAAGTTGACACACATTTTTGGTTGTGCGAATGACCTTCACACATGAGGAATTCTACAAGTTGTACATACGAGAGATTATCTGATTTGCATAGAGTCAGTCTCAAGTAACCGGATCGAGGATCCGAGGTTTACAACTTAATTACGGGAGAGTTTCGAGCCGTGGGAACGAGTTGAGAATGAAATCTTGCTTTCATCCCGCAGAGGCCGAAAGCGGTCGATCCGAAGGGTATACAAGTGTTAGAGGACATCGCGGGGCATGCGTCACGGATCTCAAGGGTAGTTGGGAATGGATCCTCTCAGGGTAGTTAGGAAGAACAACATTTGCCCTTAGTCGGGATTTGCCTATAACAATGGTTATGGCGAGTATCTGAGATGGCGCCACATGAGAACATTATATGGGAGGCCATCGCGATCCTCGGTTGTTGGGCCAGGGTAGGAGAGAGATCCGCTGCCAGTGCAGGTTGGAATGAGCCGCCTCGATGAAGGGTGGACGATGCGTGCGATCTTCTCACGGCTCGAGTTGAGCGGAAGGAGTTCACGTCGACACAAAGTGGCGACCTACAGAGTTTGAGGTGGGAGATCGTGTCTTCTTGAAGTTATGCTACGAGAGGAGTGATCGGGTTGGCTGGGGAAAATTGTCGGCCAGAGATATATTGGGTCCTTCGAGGTCCTCGAGAGGGTGGGTATAGTTGCTTACCGGTTTGCACTACCGTTGAGTTTATTGATTGTTCACCGCATTATTCCATGTCGATGCTTTCGAGTACACTCTAGTCGGAGCGCTCATGTAGTGGATTGGGGCGAGCTTGTTGTTGATGCGGATGAGACCTTTAAGAAGGGACCAGTGTGTATCATGGATAGCCGAGATCAGGTTTTGCGACGCAAGACTGTGAGGCTAGTGAAGGTGCTATCGCGAGCTGCAGGAGTAGAGGATCGACATGAGGCGTGAGGACGCCGCGATCGTGCCGCCTAGTCCTTTCTTATTTGGCGAGGATGAAGAGTCGTTCTTTAATGATCATTTGGTAGCATTCCATGATAGTTGCATGTGCATGTGATTGCATATGGTTGCATGAAGGAATTTCGGGACAAAATTCTTTTAAGGGAGAGAGAATGTAAATCCCAAGAAAATTGAAAAGGGCAAAATAGTAATTTTTTCAGAATAGTACAAGCTAAAACCTAGAAATTTTTGAGATCTCGGATGACGAAACGGACTTCATCGTTGGAATCATCTCGCAGAATCTAGCTACCTTGTTGAATTTCGTTGGATTACGAGGAGTCGGGAATTTCATGCTTTTACCCCAGGCCGCGAGGGTTGAGGTATTTTCATGCACCATGGTGGATCTACATGGGTGGGTGTGGGAGAAACCGCAAGGAGCCTGAAGCATGTGACTTGTCTACACTGCATGTATGGCCACCATTGTGACAAGTGTCACAAGCTAAGATATTGAAGAAAATATGCTTGAAATGCGAGTAACAATTCGTTAGAGAGAGAAAAAATAAAGGAAATAAAGGAGGCAAGCGGTGGGTAGAGAAAGCAAAGAAAGTTGTCCATGAATTTTTCTGAGTGTTAGACCTCGGGAGTTCGATGGCAGAGATTTAAAGTTGATACGCTCGACCAAGAGCTACAGTAGAGTACCAAGAGCGGGAGGATCGTGCTTCACGCTCGAGAGGTAGGGTTTCTCCTACTCGGGTTTCCTTGCATTTTGAGGGCCGTGTGGTGGTGTCTTGCCCCCGAGGAAATGTTTGGTTCTGATTTGAGACAAGGAAATTACCATATTGATCTATGCATTAGCTAGTCCTTAGGGCTGGTTTTTGGATAGAATTAAAGGGAATTTGGCAGTGAGTCCTTGAATTAAATTGCTTAGCTCTGTAAGTAGACTTGATGTTAGGTACCCCAAACTACCCAAATCGGACCTCTATAGGCCAAGTTATGGTCTGTTTATCCCGAACAGTCTAAAGCGAAGGTGGCCAGGTTAATTCGACGGAGTCGGTCTTGGAGGTCAGTGGCTAGAGGTCGTCGGCTAGAGTCAGTCGGCTGGGGTCAGCCACCCGGGGAGATTAGCCGAGCTAGAGAGGTCGGTCGGCTAGAGGTCGAATCGGCTAGAGTTCGGTCAATTTAGTGGTAAACTTGGCTAGGTGGTTGACTCATGCGAGGCCTCCAACTTCGGATAACCATAACTTCTTTATCCGAACTCCGATTTGGGTGTTCTTGGACTCTATGGAAAGCCCATTGAGTCAAGCTTCCAGACATGTACCTTTGGAGGGCAGTAGGTGATCATAACCTTTCTGAAAATCTATGTTTTTCACAAAGTGTGCAGGTTGCTTGGTTGTGTCGATGTGAATAGCCGGGTTTTGACATGACCATTGCATGGCATGTTGTAAGCTATTGTATTGGGTAGGAATTTCCATGAGTTAGCCTAAGGAAGGTTGTATGACATTAATTTTTAGTCATGGATTGATGAATGCTAATGCTTGATACGAGATCTATATATATTGGCATGAAATATGAACTTATTGTGCCATAGATATAATATTTGCATGGTACTTGACATGAAGTACAATTGAGGAGAATGGTCCATGTAATGTGCATCATACATGTAACATGAGAACATGCAATGGAATTAGCATTGCATATGCATAGGGACATCGCATTATGTTAGGTGTGTGTGCATGGGTATGGTCATCCATCATCAATGTTGATGAATGGGTAGTGAGCTCGTACTTTGAATGATCGATCAATGTCCTCACGGTTTAAACATAAAAGTGGAAATACTTAATGTGTGTGGGTGGAGCAAGAAGAATTAGTTAATCCCCTGGCGGTGAAAAGCACAGGTTTGGTGGTGTAGAGACCAACGGTGTGATCAGAAAAGTTCTGTTGCCCAGAGGCCTGCGGTCATGGATATCACATAGACTTCTAGTTGTGTGATAGAAGTTAGGATTTACTCGGGATTAGTTACCTATTGGCACTTGCATTGGGTACTGGTGATCCAATAATGGCTCGGTATATGTGTGTCATTGGTACTACCAGTGACGGTTGTCACACTTGGCATAGGCATGTGTGCGGGAGTCGGTGAGTGACTCAGGATATGTGCATGAAGACATTTCATGCATGACATACGACATTCAAGTAGACATTTTACTTGCATGTGTGTTTGTTTGTGCGACTATTGCAAGTGCATAGGTGGGAGATAACTCTTGTAGGAGATTATCACTCTTGGGCATTGCTCGCGCGTCCTTGAGGACCCCGCACCAGTCTGAAGGTCCAGTCTGGTCCGGTCTGAGTTTGACCAGCATCTGGAACCGCGGGATGAGTGACGGATGCGGCTTTGTTTTGTTTTGTTTTGTTTTTTTTGTATTATTCGAACATAACCAAAACATGTATACCTTTTTATTGTATAAAGAGACTGTAAATGGACTATTGATTAAATAGTCTATCATATATTTTTGTACATTTGTGAACTAAATATGTAGGAATGGGTCTCAATATATGAGACAAATGGGTGTGATATCGGGACACCCGATATCCACAAGTTTCCACATGTTGACGGGTTGTCAACGGGACCCCCGGGATAGGGGCGTCACAGATGCACCCTTGCATGTCTATGTCATGCCACATATGTGATACAAGATACCATATGGAGCCATTATAAAACCATACATTTTTACCATGTATCATAGACAATTATATTATATGCATATAACTCCAAAACAAACATTCATCCCAAATGTCAATATATTTGAACACATAAACATTTTATCAACACTTGATAATCAAGCATGTCATTACTAAAATTCAAGCAATAACACCCTTAACCTCAGGAAACTATTGTGACATGTAATATGCCCACAAAAAAGCGACCCAAAGCAGTACCAAACGGCTCAGCAAGCATTCATGACCTTTAAAGCGCCATAAAAAACATATTTTCAATCGAACCTTTAAAGACCATAAACCAGATTTTTCAATCCAAACTACCCCTAAGGATCCATAAAACACGATTTTTCAACCCGGAAACAACCCACAGGAGCTATAAAAGCCGGTGTCAGTCTAACTTGACTCTAAGGAAGCGATAAAACCTGATTTTTCAGTTCAAACAGCCTTTAAGGAGCCATAAAAACATATTTTTCAATTCAAATAGCCTTTAAGGAGCCATAAAACTTGATTTTTCAACCCAAACAGCCCCTAAGAAGCTATAAAATTGAATTATCAATCTAAACAGCCGCTAAGGAGCCATAAAACCTTATTTTTCAGTCCAAACAACCCCTAAAGAGCCATAAAAACATATTTTAAAGTCCAAACAGCCCCTAAGGAGCCATAAAACTTGATTTTACTGCCCCTTAGGAGCTATAAAACCGAATTATCAGTCCAAACAGCTCCTAAGGAGCCATAAAACCTTATTTTTCAGTCTAAATAGGCCCTAAGGAGCCATAAAAACATATTTTTTTAGTCCAAACAACCCATAAGGAGCCATAAAACCTAATTTTTCAACCCAAACAACCCCTTAGGTAGAAATCAATCTACAAAAGTAGGAATAAACTAAAGTAGGAGGAATCCCTACCTCTTGGAGCGTAGTAGAACAGAAGGAGGTCTCAAGAACATCTCTTAATCCTGAAAATTTTGATTTCCCGAAATCTCCTCCTTTGGATCTTCGGTGAAATTCCTCCTTTTTGGTACCCACGCGTAGCCCTCGTCGAGGCGATGAACTTTAAGCCTTGATCCAACGAAATTCGACCGATATAACTCCGTAGATCGAAGAGAGAAGCTTGGAGTTCTCTCTTTTCTCTCCCTTTCTCCTCTCTCAACAGAGTGGGATCTTTTGTCCGAAGCCCCTCACTTAAGTTTAAGTGAGTGGCTCACGTCTCGCCACGTATCTGCGACCTGCTCGGTCTGTTTTTGCCCCAAAAAAATTTATTTTGTCCCGGTTTAAGTTCAAATTATTTTAAAATGAACTTTACTTAAATTATTTTCAAAAAACAAGATTTTTCTCAAAAATCCCATTTTTGGGGTCCACCAAACACCGTCTTGAAAATAGTGAAAAATTCGACCATATTGAAATTCAACGAAATTCGCGTGGGTAACTAGATTTCGAGAGATGAATCCAACGGTGAGGTTCGTTTCGTCATCCGAGATCTAGAAAATTTCAGGTTTGCAACATGTATTGTAGGCGACAATTTACCGTTTTGCCATCTTTTAGAAAAATTCAAATTTACCCGAGTTTTACATTTAATATCTACCAGCTTATGATTTTGATCCATAGGGATGTTTATAGGTCGACATCCACTTATTCATGTTTCCGTTATAAGGTCCAAGACATACTTATGTTGGGACACAACTAAGCCCTTCCTTGATCAGACTGCACCTTCATCCTTTAAATATCGTAGTGTTCCACAAATCTTTGATCTCAAAGCTAGAAGCAAGACTCTTCTTCAAGCGGCTCCATCGCTCACTAGAGTGGAATATCAGCGTTGATTCTCGACCACAGTTAAAGGTAGTAAATAATGCAACTAGAGCATATAGCTGCAAATAAAATAAATTGTGAAAAGGACTAGCCATAGGTACCAGGGACAAATATTTTAGGCACGAGAAAGTCTAAATGGGTGTCTAAAACATTCAAAATCTATGTTATAGCCGTGGTTTGGTTTTGGTCACTGTCATAGGGATGTTGTAGCCATGATTTGGTTTTGGTCGCGGCTATAAAGTTGTTGTAGTCGTGTTTTGGTTTTGGTTTAGTTTTTGGTGTGACCATAGGGATGCTTTAGCCTCATTTGGTTATGTGCGCAACCATAGGGAACATTTGTGAGTCATGTTTTGGTTTGGCTAGATTAATAGGGATGTTATAGGCATGACTTTTTGCATAACGATGGCCATATGCCCTAACTGTGTAGGTCTTCAATAGTATGCTAATGTGCGGATACACTTAAGTTCCGCAAAGAAATTAATTCAAAACAATTATGACTCAAAACTAATATCTAATAAAATCATATTGAAATACTGAAATTTTATATTTTCCATTGTATAAGGAAGGTTGGCAAATATAAGCTATTAACTTTATCTTTCTGTATCTGGATCAAATCCATGTCATAAAAAAGATTGTAAGTCTTAGGTGTTAAACTGAAGGAGAGAGATGACTATTATCTTAATTGAGGATATGGATGGTTTGAGAGCCTACAATACCAACAAATTTAATGTAGAGAAAAAAATTCTCAAAATGTTCAATTTTTAAAACATGGGTCCTATCATAACTTTGAGAGCTAATAATAACCGAAGTATCAACTAGTGACCTAAACAAAAGCAACAACATATTCTTGTTTATTTGAAAATAGAATTTCTTATATGCATTAATTAAATATTTTGTAATTGTATTTTAACTTCAATTTTTTTACATGATAAAATGATACAAGAAATTTTTTATTTTTTATTTTAAAATTTTTTTTTGGAACCCAATTTCTTAGTAACACAAATGATGAACTCACAGTATAACCTCTTAGCTTTTTATTCAATCGAGCTAGTAATCAAAGCAAAGTTTCATCAAAGAATTGCTTATGTTAATCATGCAAATCCTAAATGATTAACAACACAACTTCATTTCCCACATAATTATCATGAGGGTAAGATAGAATTATCTGCAACAAAGCCTCGTAAAGTATACAACGTTGAACTTTTCCCTTTTTCAGAAAAATAAGTGAACCAAATTTCAAAATATCTTAAATTCCTCAATTGTCTGCTAATACATACAACCCTATATCCTTGATTTCCTCATGTAAGTAAGAAGTTGCACACTACACACCAAAAGACAACAACCTCACATGACGAACCTCTTGTTGTTCACTGCTTCTTTGAGTTTTTTCCCGATGCAAACGCTATAGGAGGAAGAATCGCATTTTCAATCTATTTGTGCTTGTGTTGAATGTTACCATCAAATTGATAGCTATCACGAAACATATGCATTCATTGATAAAAAGAATAACTACAAGAAAAATATCCAATAATGACACTTTTTAAGCGCCAAGGAAAATAATAGATGATGCTTTTATTAAGTCTTCTAGCCTAACATTAAATGTGTAATATGATAACACTTGCATCTTTGACAAACACATTCCAACGCAATCACTTAAAAGGGCGTCATCTTTCAGTTTTTTTAATAAAATAAATTTTTACAAAATTAGTATATGACAAATTTAGAAGTGTCACCTTTGAACATTTTCAATAAAAAAATAATATTTATATTTTCTTATCAAAACAATAAATTTGTTATATAGAAAAATAAACATCAAAATTGAATCAAATTTTAATTAAAGTATCATCGAGTGTTGACAAATAATAGCCAAGTTTAAACCATTATACAATTAAAACAACAATTTTGACACAATTAAAATAATTACTTTGATACAATTAACACAATCAACACAACTAATTTGATACAATATCTAATTCATTTTGAAAAAGAACAAAAATTGGTGGAACTAGTATTAAGATATACATTCTACAAAACATAGTTCCACCTCCTCATAATGACTTTTTTTTATGTATTCTTCTTGATTTTCATTATCATCTTCTCTAACTAATGACTTCTCTTCTTTTGGCAAAACATTTTTGTTTTATAACCTATAAATAAAAGAACTTGTATTAAGAACAAAAAGAACCTAATACAATTAACACAATCAACACAACTAATTTGATACAATATCTAATTCATTTTGAAAAAGAACAAAAATTAGTGGAAGTAGTATTAAGATATACATTCTACAAAACATAGTTCTACCTTTTCATATTGACTTTCTATATGTATTCTTCTTGATTTTCATCATCAACTTCTCTAACTAATTACTTCTCTTCTTTTGACAAAACATTTTTCATTTATAACTTGTAAATAAATATAGGAAGAATACAGAATCTCCCAATTATATATGCAATAAGTCCAATAACCCATAATTAAAAAAAATCCTTACCATACATAACAATCTAAAGGGAAAAAAAAATACTAAGAACCAATATACCAGAAGAAAATATAAAAAATAAGAATTTGAGGAAAAAATATAAATAAGGGTTACAAAATATTTGCAATAATTCAACTTAAAACATCATATGGATTCGACGATATTACAAATAGTTATGTACAAATTCATAAAGCATTCAGTCTTCTCAAGCTATATGAATTTGATTTAGAATTCTCAACTGAATCTAATTAAAATCTACCAGCCACAAAATACTAAGTCAACTATCTTAAAAAGTTCACATATGCAACCAATCAAATGAAAGGAAATAAAATGAAATACCAACACCAATAAATAAGTGTATATCTTTGATTAGTTTTTTTGTCTTTTAAAATGTTAATAACACACATAATCAATGTGGTCTTAATTTTCTTTCTTGACTTAAGAACCCCATCTAAAGATACTTCTTGAAACCAAAATTTTATCCCCTAAAAAAAATGAGCAACGACAATATTTCAACAAACACTTCTTTTTAAAAAACAAAAAAAAACTTAAGTATTCTTTAAAAAGTTCTAAAATATTCTAAAAATTAATTTGTTACAATGTTTTCTTTTTGTAATGAATGTTCTTCTTACATATAATTAAAAACATCATTAACACCACTTTTCATATTATAAGTGTGTTTCATAAACCGTTATAGAAAAAATATTTTTAAACTAAAGCACTATCATTAAATTCTAACCCAATAAATAATAAAATTTTCAAAAAATTGGCTTAATCATACCGTTTTTAATTAATCAACTCATAATTAATAAGTAGTAAAAATTTTATCAATACGCTTAAAATGTAAAATTTTTCTTATAATTGGATGCTAAAGTTTATTTGTATTTAACATAACATTAATAATTTTTAAAACATTTAATCAACACATGTTATTTATATGAGTAATTTTTTAAAGCGTCAAGGAATCAAATGTCATTATTTTTAATTTTTGTAGTAGTGAATAAATAATGTTAATTAGAATATTACAAAAAATATCAACCAGATACCTCTTTTATTGAGTGTACAACTGCACTCTTGGTTGTATACTAACCTCTTGATTTATTATCAATTTGATTGCTAAACAGAGCGCATATGTTTAGACTATTGAAACTTAATAACCATCCAACAAAAAGCAAATTTTCAAGTTAAAAGACAAAAAAAAAAAAAGAAAGATTGAAAGAAAGAGCATGTGGATTTCTACAATTAATTGTCCATTTATAAATAATTCCATGATAATGCTCTAGCTTAAAAATTCTATTCTTCTGTCAATAACCCCATAAATCACCAGTCTAATAACTAATCAGAAAATATTCCCTGTAATTACCCAGTATAACTTTCACCTATCATCCTCCTTAATTCCAAATATCTCCTAACTAAAACTCATATTTCTTATGAAAGAAAATTATAATTCAAAGAAACAAGATTGAACCATACAATTTTATTTAAAAGTAAAAACTAAAGGAGACAAATAATAATAATAATAATAAGAGAAGCGAGATAAAGCCTGGACTTTATCAACATAATTTCTTCTTCTATTGGAAAAAAAATAGTCATCCTTGGGAAGCTTTACAGGATAGCTAAGTAACTTTGACAATTTTAATTCTTGGGAATCAAAAACTGTAAAGTATTCATTACAACATTAATTACAATCAAGTGTGTAGTGTTTTCTCCTAAAAGATCATACAGGTAAAAAAACAAAAAGACATGATAACACCTAATCAAAAGATTTCTCCAATGCTTCAAAGAACCAAATCAGTATGCAAAAGCCCAAATTTCATTAGCATTCTTAGCATAAAACATTGTAATTCTCAAAGCACGAATCCTCTTGATAAACATAAACTCATATTTGCTAACTCGTAATCCTCTAAAATGGTGCCATTAATATTGATGTATATTGAGTCTATAAAATGTGAACACATTACAAAAGATAATAACAAATTAAGATGAACCATATCAAATAACAAAATTGCTCTAAAAACAAAAAAAAAAAAAAAAAAAAAAAAAGAAAGAAAAAAGGAAAATAAACAAAAACAAAACAGGAGCAAAATTTATAGTGGAAAAAGGGATTCAACCCCAACCCCTGCGACCAGCCTCCTCAATCAAGCAATTTGTTCTCTGGTACTTCCTAAACCAAACAAAATGAATCGAACTTTAACAAAAATGAATTTCAGAATTGGCATTCAAATGCCACAAAAAAATAATTCGTACCTTGGCTTAAAAAAATGCAACCCTAAAAATAAATTTGTGAACTTTAATTTGGTGAAACCTTAGACAATCCAACAATTGTATCGAGGAATTGAAGAGAAATAAAAAAAAGGGTAAAACAATTCCAATCAATATTAAATGAAAAAAAGCTAGGAGCCAGGAGGTTCTTCTGAGGTGATGGATTGGAGCTCATAAGATGTGACGCCTCAAAACCCGAGGGTCTCGTTGACTACCGTCAACCTGCGGAAACCTGTGTGTCTCATATCATGAAACTCATACATGAGTAAAAATGGCCACGTCGGGCCCATACATCCATACTCACCAAAATATAACAAACTACATTACAATAGTTTCAAGAGTTAATTACACTCTTATACAAACATATATCAAAATTAATCATTCTAATACATGTTTTACAAAAATATAGAATCAAAGTCACACGTCAACTTTCTTCTCAAAAGCAGCCTCTAGTGAGCTTCGTCTTCCCTAATACTCCATGCACGAAGGGGATCCCATGGCCAGGGTGAGACAAAGCCAGTAGTGGAATTATCACCATGGGTTACTCCCCACCCTAGATGCTCATGCCATGGCAAACCAAACATTCAGCCAACGTATATCTTACTTTACTCAAATGTCTACATGGAAATGGATGAGAATGTGACTCCCCCTTCCCACTTCTCGAGCCCTCACGGGACTCCCTCACGCATGCTAAGCCAAGTGTGAGAAAACCTTTGTTTTCAAAACAAGGTTTTTGTTCTTGGCTTATAATACTATTTTTAGTAAATTCTATTAAGGCGACCCTCGAGGTGGTGTGGGTAGCTCTCAAAAATAGTCGTAGATCTTCCTCGAGATGGCTTGTTGGACAACTCTCCAAGGCAATTCTTCGGAAAATCTTCCTTTGAAATCCATTTAGCAACCACGTATTTCATGTCATGCACTCACACCTATTATTCTAGGATGCCCCACTGCATATGAAATGCATTATGTCATTTCCATACAATACATGTCAATATATCAAGCATGCATATATTAACAAAATTCGCACAAGGTAACATGTTATTCGTTCATAGTAATGACACCCAAAATTAGCTCACATGGGCTAATAAACAAACCGACAGTCCATCTTGGGACTTCCCAAATCATCATACAACAACACAACATGTTATTCAATCATGGCAATAACATATCAACGCAAAAATCCACACACAAACAGTCCACGGTCAGTTTCGGGACTGTGTAAAATCACTATAGGGATTTTGCCACTCAGTCCAAGTCTTTGGAATTGAATGAATGGCCATTCCGGCCCCCGAACATCCCTAACTATTAAAATGGCTCTTAGCCAAAGATTAACACAAGTAGGATAAAGACTCCTACCTTTTGAAGTTTGTCGAAACTCCACAAAACTGGTACCCATGTGTAACTCTTGTAGTGGGGAGTAACTTTGCCTCTTGTCTCGCCCAGTTTGTGGACGGATCGCTGAAAAATTAGAGAGAAGGGAGGAAGCCTGGCACAAGCTCTCTTCTTTCTCTTTCCTCTTTCTTTTCTCTCTCTATTTTCCCTCTCTTTTCCCCCATCCAAACGATTGGGTCAAGTTGGGGTCAAGAGACTTGTCCTCTCATGCATGTGTTAGCTTACTATTTGCTCATTTGGATTATCTTATCCCTTATCCATCTACCATGGATTTTCCTCTAATGGCATGATGTCATTATTATGCAAGTATAAGCGTTAATTTCGTTGTTTGGCCGTCCCCAGGACACGTAAATCTCTTGAGTCGGCTCATAAAGTGTCAAGTGTCACGCACTCCGTGCCTCGAAAAAGTGAAATTCAGGCGTGGGTCGACAAAAGTCGACGTGGTAATTTGGAATTTATTTAGGCGATTCCAACCGGTGAAATTCAGTTTTGTCTTAGGGATATAGAAAAATTCCGGATTTTGACCGAAATTACCATTTTACCATTTTTTAGAAAATTAGAATTTTCTCGGGTTTTACATAAGAGATTAAGGATTTTGATTTCTAAAGAAGTATCGACCATAGTTCCATTGAATGGATGTTACTCCCGTTGAAATGATTTCTAAAGAAGTATATGCCACAGTCTTGTAATCGGATTCACAGTTTTGAAAGAGGTGTTAAGAGCACAAAATGTCCATATACAAATGACTGCATCTTCCAAATCTTCATTATAATGGAATGAGTTAACGAAATCTTCAACAATCCATAAGTGGATGAGGCTAAGATTGTGAAATCTGAAATTGGTGGGGAATATGGAAGCCTAGGCGAGGCATTGTCTCAAGGCAAAGGGCAAGCCATCTAGTATCAGTTTGTGACATCACGTTTTGAGGACCATGTACGCTAGTCCTTGAATCTGATCTCAATCCCAATGTAGGTTTGAATATGAAAATCCAAAGAGGGCGAGAGCATGTGAGACTATGAGAGTGTGGTAAAGATAATATGCACAACATATAGTCACGGTTATAACATATGAATATCAGACATTTTATCACCCACTACTACAAAAATACACAATAATGACGCTAGATTACTTGACGCTTTTAAAAAGTGTCATTAATTTGATTATAATACTAGGTTTAATGGCACTTATTAGAAACGTCATTATTTAGTGTAGTTATTTTTTTTTTCTATCCATGACATGGTATAGGATGACACTTATTTAGAGCGGTGTAAAATTAATCGGGTGCTAACATAATTATATTTTTCTTCTTTGATGTTTTTAGGAGTGTCATTGTAAGAAATATTTCTATTTGTTGCCACTTTTTAAGAGTGTCATTGTAGGAGTTTGTATTATGAAGAACCTTACCGTTTGTTAGAAGCGCCATTTTTTCTCATTATATATAAAACCCGTGTTTCACTTTCTCTCATACCTAAAATCTTCAAACCCGATGAACACAAAAACGCATAGACCTGTTGTTTATTCACTCTTCAACCATCTCTGTAAATCAGTTCACAACAATTAGTATAAATTTCCACCTTCCTTTGAGACCCCCTCCAATTCTAGAACACCCACTAAAGAACTTAAAATAAACAATCAGCAACTAAAAAAAAAAAGCACAAATAACATATATTGACTCCATGGAGGAATAGTTGACTTCCAACCAACTGGAAACAATTAAGGAGTTTTGTGTAGAAGTAACCTATTTTTTTATTTTAAAAAATATATATTTATTTTAACACATTCTTCGAACTTATATTCGGTTTAGGTTCCTCCTCCATGCCATGTAGGGGAGACTCTCAATTTCATATAAAAAAATTCATTGTTAACATCAAATGGTAGTGCAATTTCATTGTTGAATTAAAGTCGTAGTTCTAAATTGTAGCTTGGATTCGGTTCAAATATGAAGATGTAATTAAGAACTGCAACTAAGGGCATCTCCAACAATGCTCTAGTTTTTACTCTATATTTATATATAAAGATTTTGGGATAAAAAACACACTCCAATAGTTCTATGTGAATAGTGCATCTAGATATTTGGAGATTCACTATTTAAATCTCTAAATATAGGGACGATGGAACCCACATTTTAGTAAACAATATTTCTCTATTATTTTGTTATTATACTACTATTCTTTTATTATTTTATTATTATAATAATAAAACAATTATTTTAATAATATTTTAATTTTCAAAGATATATTTATTTTTATTATTTTATTAATTTTAAATTATTTTCATATACAATATAGTAAAATGATTTTTAATATATTTATTTTTAAGTATTAATTTATTTTAATAATTGATCATCTTTTTCTTATCATTTAATTTTTATTAAATATTTTTTGAATAATATAATACATTTTTATTATTTTTTATTTATAGTGAAAATGAAGATTTTTGTTGGAGTTAAATAATAAAACATTAAGATTTTAATTAATGCAACAATTTCTTAGAAATAAATATACAATTTCAAATTGAAAAAAAAAACATAGAAATTACATGATATGATGTTTTGCACATCATTTATTTAAACTAATACATTAACTACAAGAAACGTTGTTGTTATACAATGTTTAATGACTCACAAATCCAGACAAATAGATCAAGTGGTCCTAATGATGGTTATTTTAGTAATTTTAATGAATATAAAAGTGAAAATTATAGAGGTGATTTACTGTCGTATTAGTTTTTTTGTGTATAGTGTGTGAATATAGATATCTTCTATCCATTCATCTGAGTAATGTTCCTTTAATATAATTTCTCATTATGTAGTTTTTAATGTTTGTTTTATTTTCTAAATCGGTCATTATGCTTTTATAATATAACTGGCTAGTTTAAGAATATCCTTAGTAGCTTTTATCTATTTTTTATTATAATTTTATTTATTTAATATAATTTTATATTTATACTTCAAAATAAAAATAAAAGTATTTCATATATCATATGCCTTAAAATTATCCCTTACTCTTAAAGTTTTTCTAACTAGTCCGTTCCCCGGGAAGCCAACAATAATATGATTTAGGGTTGAAAATAAAGTTGCTTGTTGAGTTAAGTCTCTAAAATAAAGTCTGCACTCAATCTTTGAAAATATAGAGTAGTAAAACCACCCTGGAGTTGAAAATAGAAAATTGTTATTAGAGATGCTCTAAAGGAAGCTGCAATTAGGAACTACAGCTTGGGTTTAATGAACAAAGCTGCAATTAGTAAATATAGTTTTAGTTCAAAAATGGAAGCCAAAATTAGCAACTTCAACTTTAGATAAAAAAAATGAGGTTGTAATTGCCAACTGAACATAATTCTTTATTTCAAAAGTAAGAGTCTCTAGAGTTAGATTTTTTACATTCAAGAAATAGAAGTCACTCCAAACATATAATTCCTAGAGGTCAAATTTAAATGATTTTTATGTTAATATTTTTCTTATAATAACATGTCTGATTTCCTTTTCCTTCCAAAAAACAGTACATTACTTTTGACACATAATCCTCATACTTTCAAGCTAGCTATACTTTACACACTTAGGAATCTGCTTTCATTATAGCAATCAGAACAAGTCCTCCAACATCCTTCACTAAACAAAATTTCGGTTCCAATCAAGACCTACCATTGAATAAGGAATGCCCAGCGCTGATAAGTGGAGTTCTCCGTCGCCAACTCTGGTGTTTATGAAGAATGAAGCCCTTTGGATTTTTGCCAAAGCCTGTTCTAGGTTTTATCATAGCTCATAAAGAAAATGTGAGATCCTTATTTCGTTTTTCCTCTTAAATTGATATAGAACCCTTCCTGGAGCAACCCAGAAATAGTCCGCTGATTCTCAAAAGTGGATGGAAAGTGGCAATCTTTCTGGGTAGCCTCCGAGATTGTGCAGAACCCTAGTGGGCATTTTAAACCCATTCAGTCTCAGGCCGTATCTGTTGATAAGAACTTCCTCTTTTCTATTCCTTTTGATGGAACCCCTCGAGTATTTGAGACTAGCACTCAGTTAAAGGAAACCTATTAGAAAGATATTTGTGTTTTCTTTATTTGGCTACTGCTATTACTATTTATTCCCTGTATTGGTATATATATATATATATATGATAATATATATATATATATATAAAGATATATATACATCTCAACTCTTTCAATAATAGCACAAGTTTTTCGTAATATGGCACGAGAGCCGTTTAACAAACAAAAAAAAAACTTAACTTTCGAATAATAGCATGCGTTTCTTCTTACACATGGCATCAGAGAGCCAAGCTCTGTAATAAAAACAAAAAAAATTTTAACTATGTTGTCGTCATCGCCATTTCTACCAAGCATCCAATGACCACCAGATTAAGTATTATGCCTATGTTGTCTTAACCACTATCCTGCCGCGGATCGATACTCAATGGCCAAATAATCTTCTTCGATCACTGCAGTCGTGCCTCCTTGTCGTCCGATAGCCTTGAACGGGACTGATCCGTCTCAGAATTTAATTGTTTTCACGTCACTGATCGCCGTTAAAAACTCATAGCCTCGACCATTCCGTGTGGCGCTCCACCACATCTCTCCTTCTCAGATGTAAATCATGACCCATCTCCACCTTTGCATGTACCCTGGAAATGAAGGCAATCGACTGACACTACATATGCAGATGGTCAAAACACAATATTGACTCTCTTGCCCTTATGGATGTCCTCATGGATCTCTGAAGAGCCTCCATCCAAGCTTTGAAACCCACCTCAAATTCAATCCCACTTTAAACATGTCTCAATATCCCAATTCCAGAGTATAACTAATGATTTTTGAGGGATCCCGAAAGCAACTACTTGTTACGAGGCCCAAATGAAAATTTCGGCCTTCAAAGACCACCCACCTCCAATCCTAATTCAATCGCCTTAGTTACTCGACTAGCTTCTTCCTCACACATCGCCGGGTTGACCAACCTGGTGGATGGAACCATAACCGACTCCAATAAATAGCCAGCGGTCCTTCCTAAGAACCCACCGCAATGCTCAAATCCAACCACTCCCTCCATCCTCCGCACGGCATCTACCCACCGACTCCTGGGCTCGAGCATAGCCGCGCCCTCGGTGTTTGGGCCAACTGGTGGTATAATCGAGCACTCGCTTCGCGCGCTATTTATCCACCTCTCATGACTTGCATCCCTTCCACCTCCGCCCCTTCCGAGCCTCAACGCTCTCGACCTTCCTCGCCCTCTATGCCCACACTACAATCCATTACTCTAATCATGGTAATTCTCGGATTCAAGGCTGTTGGATCCGAGCCGCCTCCTCACCATGTGACCACCGACTAAGTACCTTAGACCTTCACAGGTTCCATAACATTAATCGCCTTGATATTGTCCCTTATTGTGATGCTATAGGTCTTATTGCTAAACGATCGGCTCTTTCTCGACAGGACTCAATCCCGATACCTCCTCGACCCCCCGTGATCCCTCGCCTAAAGTGAAGTCCCACTGCATAATCCTTGGGGATATCCAATAGAACCTCACTTAAGAAAGAAAGTAAACACATTCGCATTAATAATATAATACCTCATATATATAAAAGATCCAATAACACCAAATCCACAACCGACCTATCTTATCAGAGGTCATAACCACAAACACACATAATAAAGACTCATATGAGTTCAATGCCAAGAGATCAGAGCATTCTAAGAGTGTCATGCGAATCTAGGGGGTACAAATTAGAATAAATAAAGTCCACAAAATAAGGACATATAGATAAGATAGAGTACCTATGAATGGTCGCAGAAGAGCGGATGTGGTGAAGCCGGAGCCAGGTAGGTCTCTACGACCGCTCCGACCTAGAGAACTATCAAAAACAATAAAACGTGAGATAATAAATCTCACATGAGTGGTATAATTTATATGAAAATGTTTTTATTTTCAACATTTCTTCTCTCAAGACCTCACGTCCACTCTTCTGCTGTCCTATTTAAAAATCATTTCACAAACCCAAACTCATACCCAAGTCAATATGAAATTCATGTTCATAAAATTCTAACCAAAATTATTATTAAGAAAATCATCTCCACCGTATTTTTCACAACATAAGAATTTAGCATAAAATATATCAACATCATGTCGAAGAAAATCCCTCACTGGCATAGAACATTTAACATAGAATATTGAAATGGCTAAGTAGCTTACTTAGAATTCAACAATGTAATCGCACCATATACCCATCATAAACCCGTAGGATACCCCCACCCTCACGACCTTCACCACAGTGTGCCTGAGTAATAATGATATTAATAAACCTGTTTCAACCCCGAACTCACTACTGGAAATAATATATAAACCGTTGGGGTAAAACCAACCTCACGACATCATGGCAAACTAATAAACCGTTTGCAAACCAATTTCACGGCCGTGAAATAATATGGAAAGCAACCGCTGGATGAAAAACCAACCCCCACGACACCGCGTAACCAATAAACCGGCTTCGCAAACCCGACCTCACCCGCGGCACATATAACCAGCTGGACGAAACTAACCTCACGACACCGCGGGCAAACCCAGTGGCACCTTAATATAAATACCGAATCGGCTCTGGTGTTTGCATGTACACTCCAACCTACACAATCCAACAATCGTATCCTTACTCACATATACCCTTCCCAACACAGTTGTATTATAATCACTTCACAAAAATCTCAAAATCCATTCCTTAAATCAATAACCTTTCTAAAGTGGCTCTTAAAACCTCAATCCATCATACCAAAATGTTTAAATACCACAAATTTATCCATGAACTCGCAAATTTCCCAAATATTTAAAATGTTGACAAAAATTGACATTAAATGATAACTTGTTTATATAAAAACGTATAATTATATTTATGCATAACCAACCGTTTCGATCAAATAATCTATATAAATATAATTTACTCACCATTTTATATCATAATAGAATATTCCTCAAAGCATTTAAAGCACATAAACCAATTTTCGCTTCAGAGGCCCATAGGCAGCTAGTCTCGTCTCCCGCAGGATCGCCTGTGTTCGGGCCATGAATGCCAGAATATAATAAAATACATTTAGGCTCCATCAGAACCCAACCACTAAAGACATTTGGACTTCAAATGTCTTAGGATACTCTTGTAACCTGTAACACCCAAACTATGAAACTATCTTATATCGACTGGACAGTCCAATTATACAGTGTGCCCTATAGACCCGATATCCAAAATTGAGGCTTTTTACCTGGAGGCTAATTTTTCTAAATTGAACCCTCCAATAAATCATAAAAATATCCAGTTCCACTAATCCATCTTCAATTTTGCTCTTAATTTGGACTAGTTTGCGCCTAATTTGGTCCAAACATTTTCGGTATCAATTCCAAATGACCCAAAAATGGAAAACTAACTTTGGCAAACGTCCAAATTTATCTTATATCAACTGAAAGCTCAAGAGACTAAATGAAACGCTGCCAGCATTCTTACCTTGGTCCAAAAGCCAGTTACGGGTGGCCTGAAAACTTAATCCAACCTGTCACCAAACTTGTTTTCTCGTCAGATCTTTCAAACGGTGAGGAATATGAAGAAAAGACAACCCGAATGCAGCTCCTCAGAGGGTCCAAAATGGGAGGGAGTGTTGTCCGTTTGAATGGCCAAAACAAAGAAAATCCGGGTGACTCCACCGTGCCGCCGCTTCTCGGGCCGGCCCGATCCGGGGCCCGGCGCCGGCTGTCGCACTCTTATCGGCGAGGTCGTGCTCTCCTCTCCTCCTCCCTCCTCCGGCACGGGCGCTGTGCAGGTGGGGCTCTTGAATTGCTCCCACTGCCAAAACCCGCTTCGCCTAAAAATGGTCTCAAAAACGACCCAGCCCGGGGTCCACTTGGGAATTCTTTCAGTGGTCGAGCTCAAATGAGTCATGTTAGCTTGGGTTCCCTTTGGCACGCAAACCATGTTTATATAGGGCCTAGGTCGCTTCAGTAAAAACTTAAAGATGATTTTGACATTGATAAAATGTCGCTTTGAAATCCCCAAGGCCATAACTTTAATCCGTGTAAGTCGATTTTTTGACGTTAAACCCGGGCTCTATGAACTCGTAAATATCGACTTGAAATCCAGCACGCGCAACGGTGTTCAATCAACCCAAATTATCTATCCTGAAAAGTCAACTTGGGCTCACACATACTACCTTATCGTCAAACTTGGTCACTGGCACCCAATCAAACGTGTTTTTAAAAACTTGTATTATTTTGTACTAGTCGTTATAATCCTAATTCTTTGAAAAGAAAATTTCAGCCCACAAAAATTCGTGATCATACTATGAAGAGATGAGGATACCCATTACCTCGTGATTTTCCGGCCCCTCCTACCTCCCAAGTCGCTCCCGACTAGGGTGGGAGCCTTCTCCAAAGGACCTTCCCTACTAAGGATATTGTCTCCTCAAGGCGGCTCCTCTTCTCTCTACCCACCGTGACCGGCTGCTCCTCATAGGAGGCAAGTCTCATCCCTCGCCTCAATCTCTAGTGTCTCCAACACATGTGTGAGGGATCCGAGATATACTTGCGTAGCATGGAGATGTAACACACATGGACTCGAGAAACCCTCCGACAGTCCAACTGTAGCCACTGACTCCATTCCTCTCAACAATCTCAAAAGGTCCAATGTAGCAAGGACTTAGCTTCACTCGCTTCCCGAAGCGTACCACGCCCTTCCAAAGAGAGAGCTTCATGAATACTCGATCTTCAACCTCAAACTCAAGATTATCCTTTCTACGCTGCTCGCATACCTTTCTTTACTTATCCTCGCGAATGTAAGTTTCAATCAAGTGATCGTATAATATTAATCTTGTCCACTGTCATTTGGTGTGGCCACCCGACCTAGTAATTTCTTTCTCCGGGCCTTTATCCAACATAGTGAAGGAGCTGCCCGGCATCGTTTCCCATACAATGCCTCATATAAGGAGATGGATCTCAACAAGCCCAGCCATAGCTATTGTTATAAAGTGAACTCACAAAGGTAGATATTCATTCCAATGTCTTTAGTCTACATAGCATTTACGACCCTTCAACATATCCTCTAAGGTCCGGTCAGCCCTCTCAAATTGTCCACCCGGCCTCAGGGTGAAAAGCAGATCAAATTTAACTCGACACCCAGCCTCTTTCCATCAACCTTCCAAAAAACCTCATGAATCGTAAGATCTCTATCGAGATGACTTACCGCACCCCATGCAAAACCCAATTATAAGGATCTAGCAAGAGTTCCGCTTTAGTTTCTCGAGGAGAAAACTTCTCACGATCAGTATGAAATGCGTCGGACTCGCGAGTCGATCACAACCACTCCACCCAACTGCCGCCATGCCTCGGGCCGCGAGGGGAGTTTGAATACAAAATCCATTGTAATGTACCCCATTTCCATTCTGGAACGGCGGCGGGTCACTGTGGTCCAAGGTTGAGTCTCCTCTGGTCTTCAATTGTTGACGTATTTAAGCACTCTGATACATACTGACAACTTCTCTTCATCCCAATCCGTCCAATAATATTCCTTCAAAGGTACTGTACATCTTTGCAATACCGGTGCACAGCATGCTTAACTATGGGCTTCCTCCAATATTTATGCTAACTCCCTTCGGGCCATGTTGAACACAAAGTTTGTAGAACCAAATCACCAAGGCTCCTGGCTGCCTCTGGCATTTAACAGGTACAAAAACCCATTGCTCTTTCTCGACTTTCTTTTTTTCATGCTCATCCAACAGGAATCTTCTAGTCAAGCTCCCCAGAATACGATCCACACAAGTATCTGGTCGTATTGGAAACTAGCAAAAAGCCCTAGTTCACTATCCAACTCAACACCCAACTCTCGTAACTCGACCTTCATCAATGGAGCTGCATCATCCCATGTCCACCCATAAGCCAAAGAGCCTCGTAGACTTCTCGCTCAAGGCATCCGCCACTACATTGCCTCACCCCCTGACAAATCTGATAAAGGCAATCATAAATCCTATAATTCCATCCACCTCCTCCGCCTTTAAGTTTAACTCCTTCGGGTAAACAAAATACTTGGGGCTCTTATGGTCTTATCCCACAAGTCATCTTACGTAATGCCTCCAAGTCCTTTCATAATGCAAGAAAATTACCACAGCTAGTTCTAAGCCAATAGAGTAGATACCCAGCCTTATGTTTCTTCAACTCCTGAAGCATATTCACACAACCTTATGTTACATCAACACGCAACCCAAACCTATGCGGAAGCCGCCGTGAACCTCAACCCCCTGTCAGCCTCTAGCAATGTCAAACAGAGCTGGTCACAACTTTTCCTTCTCAAGTGTTTGAAGCTTCCTCACACCCGTCGTCCACTCAAATTTTAACTCCTTTCCTAGTCAAACAATGAAGTGGTCCCCGCTTATCCCGAGAGAACCCTTCTATGAACTCCACGCAGAATACCCGCTAATCCCAAGTGAAATCCCGCACTTCCCATCGCATTGGTTGCTCCACTTTACACGTTTCTACTTTCTCGAGGATCCACATAAATGCCACTTCAGCTAAACCACATATCCGAGAAATCCCACTCTACTTTCAACTTCAAAAGATTTCCCTGAATCTCGCATAGCCTGTGATCGCCTTGTGTCCCACAAGTCTCACAACCACAAACCCAAATGTCTCTCATGCTCCAACCCAGCCCAAGAGAGTGCGGCACCAAGATATCGCCGATGAAGACAACACAAACCGATTCGGCATGGACTAAGCCACCCGGCTCATCAAATCCATGAAAGCCTGGGCATTGGTGAGTCCAAAGACATCACTAGAAACTCATAATGCCTATATCTTCGGGCCCCGACGCCGCCTTTGAATGTCCTCATCCTCCCCAATCCTCAATCGGTACTCGACCAAGTCAATCTTGAGAACAATTTGCACCCTGAGCCGATCAACAACAGATCATCAATCCGAGGCAAAGGATATCTATTACTTAATGGTGACCTTATTCAACCGGGGTTTGCGGTCTATGTACACAAATCCTCCAAGATCATCCTTCTTTCTTCACAAATAACACCTGGGCGCTCCCAAGGTGAAAATAATCGGGGCCTAATAAATCCCCTATCCACCACAACTCTTGTAATCGAAGTCTTCTAACTCTTTCAACCCTCAAATTTCTAAGGCCATTCTATAAGGTGGTAAAGAAATAAGAGCTGTACCAGGGACCAAATCAATGGGAAAATATATTTCCTCGCTCTAGAGGCAAACCCGAAGATCGTCGTGAAAACACATCCCAGTCCCCTCTACCACTGGTACATCCTTCTAATCCCACCTCGCTACTACGAGTGTCAACTACGTGAGCCTTGGGGATACCTCTTACAACCTTTTTGAAGTAAACATCCGTAAATGGCAATCAAACTCACACTCCGCCTCCGGTCTCCATGGGAAGATCACTTGGCTCCTGGTCCTCCTGGCCTGCTAACAGCCTGCTCTCATGAACAGTCCTGGTCTCTGAAGCATAGTTTGAAGCAAGTCAATCCATCCCAAGAATAACATCCAACCCCTTGAGATCTATTAATATCCTCCTGGGCACCGTCCATAAATCTCTGGCTATCAATAGAACAAGCTCATCCCGCCATCCTCGACTCAGGCTTACAGACGCCTCATGTGGGGCGTGGCACCCTAAACCACTTCCCAAAGGAACTCGGAGTCATCCCACTCAAAGCAGCACCCACTCCATGTCATGGAATGAAAGAGTGTGTAGCCCTTGGGTCAATGAGTACACATGCATCGTCACCAAAAATAGATAATGTACCTGTCACAACGTCGGGGTGTAAATCTATGCTCCCCGACCGTCATAAAGACAAACTCCCGCCTCCTGGGCCAGGCGCCCCTCGCCCGCTCCGTCACGTGCATCGGGTCCCGTGCTAAAGGAACCACTCGAGGTCCGCCCCGCCGTGGTCCCGCCTCCTCCATGCCCACTAGCCTCGCCTCGGAACTGAGCAACTCCATCCCCAGACTCTAGTCCGCCGGGATTTGGCTGGGCACCCTCTGAAACGTCCCTGCCTCGGCCCCGCATCGAAAGCATACATTATCCCACCCGCATTAAACATCTCAAATTATACCTCAACGCTTTTATAAATGTTTTGCATAATAAACGTAAAGGTATATTTATTTGGAATAAAATAAAGATAAAAAACAAAAAGTGAATATGGCTAAGTTAAATTACAAATAATAAAGAAGATTAGAGGTTATCGTAAAATATTATAAATTGATTTGTAAATATTAAGAGTTTATGACCAAAGTGAAATAAAGGTAGATAAGATCAAAGGAAATGATAAGAAACTAAAATGTCTGAAATATCTCATTTTGGTTCTACAAGAATAAGAAGAGAGCAAATACGATAAGAAAGTATATAAAAAGAAAAGTAAAGAAGAAGAAGGAAAGAACAGTTGAAGAAGATCACTGTAAGGAACTGTCCAGGATTTCTTTGTATATAGAAAAGTATAGAACCATGAATATGTGTATGTAAACTAGGTGTGTACTTTAACACATGTCTGGTTGTATGGAAGTCTAGTTTGGTCTGTGATGCGATAGATACACAAGCTTTAGAACCCTATCTTGTGTATGGTTTGGGTTTCGAACTCTAAACCATTTCTAGGGTTGTTACAGTTGAGCTGCTGCTCTAAATATGGGTTTGAGAAGGGTCTAGTTGCAAGTTGAACCTTAAAATGCCCATTGTCGACCATATGCGTGAGTCGGATCTTGTGAACGGGTTTTCGTCAGAAATAAAGAGAATTCGCAGTAAGTCCTTCAGAAATCGTAGCCGGCCATCAATGAACTTGATGTTAGGCGTTTGAATTTCTCAATTCGACTCTTAGGTCCCGTTAGCGGTCTTTACCAATAGACAAAATGGGCGCGAGGGGTCGCCAAAACGTATAAGTCGTCTCGCAATCGTCAAGCGGGGTCGTCAAGCGGTCTTTCGTCTAGCAGTCACTGTCAAGCGGTACTCTGGCTTGAGAGGTCTTCAAACGAAATTCGTCAAGCGTTACTCGTCAACGGTACTCATCAAGCGGTCTTCGTCGAAGCAGTCGTCGAAGCGGGGGTCGATCAGCGATTGCTTTCGTCGAAGCGATTACTTTCGTCGAAAGCGGTACTTTCGTCGAAACGAAATTGTCGAGCGAGAATTAGATCAAGCGGTGCTCGTCAAAGCGGTTCGTCAAGCGATGCCGTCAAGCGGTACTTTCGTCAAGCGAAGTCGATCAAGCGAGGTCGATCAAGCGGTACTCGTCAAGCGGTACTCGTCAAGCGCGGTACTCGTCAAGCGGTGCTCGTCAAGCGGTGCTCGTCACTTGATCTGGCTCATTCGAGGTTATTTGCGCATGACCTCCAACTTTGGAATGTCATATCACCAGCCGTTTGAACCGATTTGGTGTTCTTGAACTCTATGAAACCCCATTGAGTCAAGAATACATTCATATGACTAGAGGAGAATAGTAGATGTCAGACTGAGGTGTTAGGCAGGCTCGTCCATGACAGCTCAGCTCATCCAATTGGTCAGCTCATCCAAGCCCATTGCGTATGACCTCAAACTTCGGAAGGTCATAACTTCTTCGTCTGAACTCCGATTCGAGTGTTCTTGGACTCTATGGAAAGCCCATTGAGTCAAGAATTCATCAATAGACAGCTTGATAAGATTGGAACTCATTTTAGTTCCAGAAAACACGGAAAACAGTAAGCAGTACAGGTAACCATAGTTATTTGTATTAGGAATGCCTATTATGAATTCATAAATAACTCATAAGCATACATGGTAAGCATAGTTATTTATGCATATAATGAGATATGAAAATATGATTGTATATATATATATCCCATATGAATACCGAATGACAATATTTATTCGGGAATATGAGATATATACTAAACAGAAAATACACATTAGTTAATACTTGCTTAGAACACGGTAGAGGGATAGATGGGCATGCCTATTAGGGAAGCGATTCTTTGCGACGCCATACGAGATATTAGATACGTTTGATCGATGACATAGATCCAGTTGGATCGAGGTGGCGAAAGGGTCACCCACAGCTCTGGGCACTCATGGATGGTCAAACCATACGGTGATGACTGCTTGGGTATCATATTCTAGGAGCACTCATGGATGGTCGCGGCTCCTCCTGGTGATGATACCTTCGGGTATCATGATAGGGCACTCATGGATGGTCAAAGTCTCATACGATTGATGATGCCTTGAGTTATCTTCAGGGCATAGTACATTTGTCTCTACAGTGATCTTGACACCTTCAGGCCTCATGGTTCCATGTAAAGCCCAAGGTTTATGCGGACATGAAACATAAAAGAAATGACAATTATATCGAAAGGAAATGTAGAATATATGAAGAGAATATAAGAAGCATAACCTTTGCTATGTGATGATGATATACGATTCTGAAACAAGTAAAGTACATGATGACATGAAAAGTATATAGAAGATGATAAGAAATGACACTGGTTATGAAAAGGATATATATATGCGAAATGATAAGAATCGGTAATGTTATATGTGTCATATGCATTTGTATAAAAAGTGTGGTGACTCTTAATAGAAGTCATATTCCCACTAAGCGTAAAGCTTAGCACGGGTGTTCAATCCGTGTAGGTACGAAAAACCGGAGAGATGGGACAATCCCATCGGTCAAGGCCACACGGCAATAGATGCCCATGGGGCCTTTAGGTCCTATTTGTATATGAAATTTTGTAACCAATGTAAATGTGTAGATGTTGAACATTTCCATATTTGGAGCTTGTATTTATATTTTGTAATCATTTGCTGAGAATGTCCTGAGTTAATTGTTTAACATTATGTGAATATGTAAGTGTAAGGTTATAAGTTTTAAAAAAAAAAAAAAAAAAAAAAGAGTGACCCTCACTTGACATCCTATGCCGAGTTGGGGCGTCACAGTTTAGTGGTATCAGAGCCTAGGTTTAGGCGTTTCTGGAAAAGCCTAGGTTTAGGCGGCTCTTGAATAGAGTATATATGATAGAAAAGCCTATGTTTAGTAATGTGTGGGCCTGATGTGGATGTCCTTGTGTTTTGTATAGATGGATCTTCCCGAAGAAGCTGCTGAGAGTGTTAACCCAAGAGAACAAGGGTTATGACCTGAACCTTCGGAGGAAAGTAATGTATACTTTAATAAGCCCGCATAAGCCTTCTTGCGAGAAATATCGCGGTATGGCTCGGGTTTTAGATAGATTGACCTCTCCTAAGCTCGATGATGCTTGTAGAAGACATGGAGCGGAGGAATTCCATGGGTCGAGAGCATGGAAGAGTCGAGAGAAAGCGAATTACGGTTAAGAAAAGTTAGAAGGGTATTAGAAGGGTAAGATATCTATCGATCGAAGGCATTATGTGCGGTCTCACTAATGCGAGGAGTAAGGCATATGATTGGTGGAAACTAGTGCTTAAAAGTCGAAGTTCTAAATCCATGACTTGGGAGTTCTTTGTCCAAGTTCGGGGCAAAGTATGTTCGCAGAAATGTATAGGGATTCGAATGGAAAGCAGTTCCTAAATTTGAAGCGAAAAGGAGCTTATCGAGTGGTTGAATATGAAAAAGAATTTAGCCATCTTAGTAAGTATGCCACGAGAATTGGTCCTCGTAGAAGCATTTCGGTGTAAATGATGAGGATGGTATGATTCCATCGAGGAAGTGTTTGGCACCTTGACTTCTCTGGCGAGTGGATTTATCAGTTGGTCCAAGGCTGCAGTAAGTAGAGCTAGAAACAAGCGACGGAAAGATTTGAAAGAAGAAATTTTCTAAAGGAGCTTCGTCCTCCTCGGGGAAAAGGAGCTAGAGAGTCTCGGCTCAATCGAGGAATATAGTTAAAGCTACGAGGAAGTGGAAGATAAGACCAGTGTAGCACGTGGTGCGAGTAGAGTGCTTAGTTAGACCGGAGAAATTCTAAATGCCTCATTGCTATAGAAGGCATTTGGGAGTTTGCGGGATAGTGACAGGGAGGGTGTTTTTCGATTGTGGAAGCCTTGGGCATTTGAAGCCGCAGTGTCCTCGAGTTGGGGATAATGGGGCCAACAAGGAAGTGGCAGAGAAGATCTGCGACACCACTTTCGACTCGCGATCGTGGTAGGGGTCGTAGTGGCCCATCTTGATCTGAGGGACGGAGGCATAGTTCGGAGCCGGTAGATGGATCTATGCCTCTGACACCGGCCGGTACTTATGCTATGAAGGCTCGTGAGGATCAGAATGCTCTGAGGTTATAGGCGGGTATATTTTCTTTATATGATATAGAAATGCATGCATTGATTGATCTGGATCTACTCATTCCTTATGTATTGCATGGAGCATGTATTTGATAAAGTCAGCCCGATAGGAGAGTAAGCATATGACATGCATGTAGCTAATTAAGTTGGAGCCTGACGATTAGTGTGAATAACATATGTAGAAATTGTCCATTGTTATACAAGCAAGAGAGTTTCTCGATTTGATAACCTTACCATTCAGGAGTTTGACTTGATTCACAAGATGGATTGGTTGTCTAACAGAGCTATCGTAGATGTGAATGACGATAGTGTTGAAATGCTCGACAGGAGCGGGGTAATAGTACAAGCCATTGGATCAGTGTAATGTCTAATGTCATCTCCACTATACTGACTAGGAGAATTATGAGAAGGATGTGAGACATTCTTGGCTTTGATACTTGACTCAAGAGGTCAAGTTGATGTAGAAAAGATCCCGATGGCAGGAATTTCAGATGTATTCACGAAGAGTTGCAGTATTCCACATGAGAGAGAGGTGGACTTAGCCATAGAAATTGTACGAAGCAGTCCACATGTCAAGGGTTGCCGTGCAGGGATGCCTCAATGGAGGCGAAAGAGCTAAAAGTCAATTGCGAGAACTTTTGGATAAAGTTTATCGGAGCCCGAGTGTATCCTTGGTGTGCGCTGTTTTATTTGTGAAAAGAAAGATGGCACTGCGAATGTGCATCGATTATCCGGTAGATCAATAAGGTGGCAGTGAAAAACAAGTACCCATTCAGAAATTGAAGATCTTTTTGATCAGGTTGAAAGGAATGGGTGTCTTTTCGAATGAACTGCCCGATCACAGGTATTATCAGTTGAGGGGGTAAAGGGAAGGAGATGTCTTAGAAGGCGCATTTAGAACGCGATATGGTCATTATGAGTTTTTGGTCATGCCATTTTAGGTTGACTAATGCCTTAGGCGGCATTCATGGATTTGATGAATAGGGTTTTCACGACCCTATGTGGATCAATTTGTTGTGGTTTTTTATTGATGATATCTGGTGTATTCTAAGGATGCCGCAAGGGTATGAACAACACACGAGAATAGTCTTAGAGACGTTAAGAGAAAGAAGTTATATCTTAGCTGAGCCAAATGTGATTTTTGGCTAAAGGAAGTCTCATTCTTAGGCACATTGTGTCTCTTGGGGGTATAGAGTTGATCCTGCTAAGATTAAACGAGATGTGAATTAAATCACCTCAAAATATAATAGATGTGAGAAGTTTCTTGGGTACAGCCGGTTATTATAGAAGATTTGTGAGAGGCTTTTCGGTCGTAGCTTCTCCGCTCCTTGAGTTACTCGGGGAAGGGAATAAAGTTTGAGTGTTGGGCGAATTGAATGAGCAGAAACTGATAGGTCGAGACATAGTAAAAGATACGAAGAGAAAGTACAGTTATTCGAGCAGAGGTTAAAGGCGGTTAGTGATAGGCCAAATCGTACGCCAACTGGGGAGAGATATTAGCAGTCACAAAGTGGGAGAATAGAGATCTTCTTAAAGGTATCGTAATGGAGGAAAGTGCTTAGGTTTGGTCGAGAAAGGCGAGTTGAGTCCAAAAGTGCATAGGGCCATATGAGATTTTTGGAGCGTATTGGCCACGTAACTATCGATTGGCGCACTCCCTACGGAGTTGGCCCCGAATTACACGTGTGTTTCATGTCGATGCTTCGAATCTGGCTGATGGTCGCACATACCAATGCAAGAGATACAAGAATCTGAAGATTTGTCATATGACGAGGGGCGAAGGCCATTACGGCTTAGGAAGGTGAAACGATTGCGGGAACAAACAAGTACCATTAGTGAAAGTTCTCACAGCAGCACCACGGTGAAGAAACTACTTAGGAGCCAGAAGCAACTATGAGAGCACAGTATCCGCAACTCTTCGAATCGGGTATGAATTTCGAGGACGAAATTCTTTTTAAAGGGGGGGAGAGTTGTAACATCAGATTATACTATTTCAGGTTTATAAAATGCTTTGGGTATAATAAACGTAAAATATATTTATTTGGAATAAAATAAAGATAAAAACAAAAGTAGGAATATGCATAAGTTAAATTACAAATAATAAAAAAGAAGATTAGAGGCTATTGTAAAAAATATTATAAATTGATTTGCAATATTAGAAGAGGTTAGGACCAAAGTGAAATAAAAAGGGGATAAAGATCCAAATAAGGATAAGATAAAATAAATATCTCATTTTGGTCTTGGAAGAAAAAGGAGAGCAAATACGGATAAGAGAAAGAGAAAAGAAGGAAGAAGAAGAAGAAGAAGAAGAAGATCCACGGGTATGGAACTAGGATTTTGTATAGAAAAGTATAGAACCATGGAGATATGTGTATATAAACTAGATGGTAATGCGGACACATGTCTTGGAGTTGTATGGAAGTCTAGTTTTGGTCCTAGGCAGTGTGGATCATGTTTAGAACCCTATCTCGTGTATGGTTTGGGTTTGGAAACTCCCAAACTCATTTCTTGTAGGATTGAGTTAAGAAGAGCTTTAAGGCTCCTAAATATGGGTTTGAGAAGGGTCTAGTTGCAAGTTGAACCCAGAAAATGCCCTATTGTCGACCATATGCAGTAGCTGGATCTTAGAACGGGTTTTTGGGTCAGAAATAAGGAGAATTTGGCAGTAAGTCCTTCTGTGAAATTGTAGCCACATCAATGAACTTGATGTTAGGCTTTGAATTTCTCAATTCGGACTCTTGTAGACGAAGTTATGGTCTTTTTTACTCTAAGCAGGACAAATGGTGAGGGTCGTCAAGCGAGAGGTCGTCAAGCAGTGCTCGTCAAGCGATTTTCGTCAAAGCGATTGCTGCCGTCAAGCGAGAGGTCGTCGAAGCGAGAGTCGTCAAGCGATTGCTCGTCCGGCGGTGCGCCGATCAAGCGGTACTCATCATGATGCAATCAGCGTTTTCGTCAAACGAGAGATCGTCAAAGCGAGTCGTCAAATGGTGCTCCGTCAAGCGGTACTCGTCAAGCAGTACTCGTCAAAGCGGTGCTCGTCAAGCAATCACTGTCAACGATCTTCGTCAGCAGTCTTTCGTCAGCAGTCGCAATCATCGGCTCATCGAGTTGTGCGCGCCAGCCTCCGGCTTTGGAAAGTAATATCTCGCCGTTTGAACTTTGATTTGAATTTTCTTGGACTCTATGGAAAGCCCATTGAGTCACGAATACGTTCATATTCCTGAGGAGGATTTTAGATGTCAGACTGAGGTGTTAGAGCGAGCTCGTCCATGACAGCTCAGCTCGTCGTCGGAGTCAGCTCACGTCAGCCCGACTGCGTATGACCTCGAACGGAAGGTCATAACTTCCGTGCATTACTGATTGGTGTTCTTGGACTCTATGGAAGAATTGGGTCAGAATTCATCGATAGGCAATTTTGATAAGATTGGAACTCATTTTAGTTCCAGAAAACACGGAAAACAGTAATAGTACAGGTAACCATAGTTATTTGTATTAGGAATGCTATGAATTCATAAATAACTCCTGGCATACATGGTAAGCATAGTTATTTATCAAATATAATGAATATGAAAATATGATTGTATATATATATATATATATATATATATATATATATATATATATATATATATCCCATATGAATACAGATAATGATATTTATTCGGGAATATGAGATATATCTTAAACAGAAAATACGCATTGATTGTCTCTTAGACCATGGTAGAGGGATAGATGGCATGCCTATTAGGGAAGCGATTCTTTGCGGCATACATATCACAGATATTCCGATACATTTGGTGATGACGCTAGATCCGTTTGGATCAGGTAGCCCCGAAAGGGTCACCACAGCGCCTCTGGGCACTCATGGATGGTCACTGGCTCATACAGTGATGATACCTTTGGGTATCATATTACCGGGCACTCATGGATGGTCACTGGCTCATACAGTGATGATACCTTTGGGTATCATATTCTGAACGTGCGGATGGTCGACATGCAAATGCGGTGATGATACCTTCGGTATCATATTCACCAGGACATAGTACATTGTCTCGCTGTGTGCGGCTATGAGGCCCTCATGGTTTCTGGCATCAGCTTCTAAGGTTTATGCAGGACATGAAACATAAAAGAAATAGCCAATTTATATCTGAGAAATGTAGAGAATATGAAGAAGAATATGAAGCATAGCATTGCTATGTGATGATAATTATCACGATTCTGAAACGAAGTAAAGTACATGATGACATGAAAGTATACGGAAGATGATAGAAATGACCTTGGTTATGAAAAGGATATATATGCGAAATGATAGAATCGGTAATGTTATGTGTCGTATCGCTGTATAAAAGTGTTGTAGCTCTTAATAGAAGTCGCCTTCCATAGCGTAAAGGCTTACTTGCGATTCAATCCGTGTAAGTCTGGAAAGAAGCTAGAGAGGATAGGACAATCCTTGTCGCGGTCAAGGCCGCACAGCAATAGGTGCTGTGGAAGACCTTTAGGTCTATTTTGTATATGAAATTTGTAACCAATGTAATGTGTAGATGTTGGAACATTTTCCTGTTGGAGGTTGTATTTTATTTTGTAATCATTTGCTCTGGAGATACCAATACAAGTTAATTGTTTAACATTATGGAATATGTAAGTGTAAGGTTATAAGTTTAAAAAAAAAAAAAAAAAAAAAAAAAGAAGTGACCCTCATGACATCCTATGCAGAGTTGGGGCGTCACGGCATGGTCAATCATGAATCCACATTCTGAGGTACAAGTCGGTGAAACCATCATGGTGCTGCGGACCTCACGAAGTGGCTCTTGCCCTTTACTCAGCGATTGAAACCCGGAACCACATTGTATGTCCACCTCCTACGAAACACCTTTATCGTGGCACCCGTCTGTCCCCCTTTGGATCCTCTTTGTGAATCCGAGAGGTGAAACCACCTCTTAGATGATCCCTGACTGGGGCTCCCCAAAGACAATCCATCGTATGATCGACACTTAGTCTGGCGTATCAGGGTCTGTCTCTCCACCTCTAGAGCAGCGTCCCTCATCGAGGCGTCGTGGGATGATCGAGACACGAGAGGCTCAAGCTATCAACTCCTCCAATCCATCGAAACCTCCTATTTCTGCGACCTCATCCGCGGCCAAATGGGAATGAAATCAGGTAGCTCTCGAGACCTCGCTCGTACTCAAAAACTGTCATGCTACCCTGAGTGAGCGTCTCAAACTCTAGCCTCTTAGTCTCAACAAAGGTTGGGGACAAAACTCAGTGTGAAAAGCAGTCTTGAACTGTGCCCAAGTGTGACGTTTCCTAGTCCTCTCATCGCCCGCCCACTTCCTTGCTACCCACAGCGAAAACCGGCTATCGACTACATCCTCATCAGAACTACTTTGCATACCTTCATCGAAATCTTCTACGTAATCATCCCAGCCGGGATAAAGCCACCATGGGATCGAATTGGAGCCATCAAAACCCTGCTCCAAGTCTACAGGCCTGATCAACAGTAACATGATGACCTCTCAGTGATCGAGCCAGGCGCTCGACAAGATTCTACTCATAAGTAGGTGCATCGAGACTTTCCACCCAGGAAACTCTTTGGAGCCTCGTCTACCTCGGTGCCATCGGAAAAACATTGTTTTCAGAATAAATGAAACAGAATTAATTTCAAGGATAAGGTGAGGAAAGGTATAAAAACCTTGGATGAGTTGCACGACAATGTCTGACGAATTTAGGAACCCTAGTGCTCGATACAGTGACGAGGACTCATTGCAGAATACCCTCCAGTTCCCCGGGTGATCCGCTAGTGAAGTCCCATGTCTGATCCTTAGGATATCAGTGAACCTACTTTAAGAAGAAAGTAAACACATGCATTAATATAATACCTCGAATATATAAAGATCCTGTGACTCAAATCACAGCCAGGCCTATCTTCACGTAGATCATAACCACAAACACACATAATAAAGACTCATATGAGTTCAATGTTAAGATCGGAAGCGTTACAGAGTGTTTGCAAATTTAGGGAGTACAAATGAGAATAAATAAGTCGATAAAATAAGGATAGATAGATAAGATGAAATCTTTATGAGTTGTCGCGAAGAGTCTTTGTAGAAAATTTGGCCTTGGTAGGTCTCTGGTACACTGGACTAGAGAATGGATTCAAAACAATAAGCGTGAGATAATAAATCTCGATTGAGTGGCATAATTTATAAGGAGAAATAAGGTTTTTATTTTCGAACATTTCTTCTCTCAGACCTCCGTCCACTCTTTTGCAGTCCCAGTTTAAAATCATTCCTGAAGCCAAACTCATACCCAGTCGACAATATAGAATTCATGTTCATAAAATTTAACTTGAAATTATTATTAAGAAAATCATCACTGTATTTATTCCGCAAACATAAGAATTTAACTCAAATATATCAACATCATGTCATTAAGAAAATCGTAATCTGATAACTAAATATTGAAATGGTTATGAAACACTCGAGAATTCAACAGTGCTCTTTTAGTACCATATACCCATCATAAGCATTAGGATACCTTATCTCACGACCCTCGTCTGTCGAAGGTCTTAGTAGTAATAATGATACTAATAAACGTCAGACAGTAACTTGAGCCTGTAGTAGTGGAAATAATATATAGTTGGGTGAAGCGAGCCTCACGACCGTGGCAAACTAATAAGCAATCGGGTAAAAGCGAGCCTCAGTAGTGATAATATATAACTAGTTGGATGAAACCAACCTCCCGACAAGTGGCAAACTAATAAATCGTCGGGTAAGCAGGCCTCCTGTGCGTGGAAATAATATATAGCGTTGGATGAAATAACCTCATGACACCGTAGCAAACCCGGAGACCTTTGTAATATAAATCTTTTGAATCGAACCTCGGTACTATATGGTACATCGACTTATAGCAATAACCATAGTATCCTTACTCATATATGCAGCTGACAATATTGTATTATAATCATTTCACAAAGTCTCAAAATCCATTCCTTAAATCAACAAATTTTCAAGTGTTTTAAACCTCAATCCATGTACCAAAATGTTTAAATACCACAAATTCATCCATGAACTCAGTAAAATTTTCAAATATTTAAAATGTTAATAAAAATTCTGTTAAATGATAACTTGTTTATATAAAAGCAGAGATAATTATATTTATCGTATCGTAGATTCAGTCAAATAATCTATATGTAAAATAATTTACCACCATTTTATATCATAATAATACCCCAAAGCATTTAAAGCATATAAACCACTCACAGACTACAGATGTTTAGTCTTGCTCCCCTGCAGGATCGTCTCCAGGTTCAACGTGAGTGCTTGTAATATAATAAAAATACCTTTTAGGCTCCGTGCTAAACCCAGACGTTAGGAAGCTGAATATCTTAGGATAATTTTAGAACTATGAAACTATCATGTTGAACCAGACGAATTCGATTATACGATGTCTTTTATAGACAGATATCAAAATTGAGAACTTTTTTGCAGAAACTAATTTTGAGAATTGAACCCTCGATAAATCATAAAAATATCCAATTTCACTAATTCATCTTCAATTTTTCCTAATTTGACTAGTTGGTGCCCAATTTTGGTCCAAACATTTTCGGTAATTACCCTAAATGACCCAAAAATGGAAAACTAATAGCGACGTCAAAATTTACAAAATTTATATCAGCGAAAGCGAAGACCCGAGAACAGCGGTGCCCTTACGCTTGGTCCAAAAGTTCTTTGTGGTGTGAAAAACTCAATCCCGACCGTCGGCGAGCTTGTTTCGTCGTATCTTTGCTGGTGAGAATATGAAGAAAAGGACAAAGGGAATGAGTTGAGAGGGTCCAAAATGGGGAGGAGGCATAGGTCAGCTGGAATGAAGTAGAAAAGCAATGAAATCCGATGACCAAGTGGCGGCTGCCGCCGCGTTCGCCGGCCGTCGGTGCGTCCGGCGGTTGTAGTGAAATTTGCCGGCGGGGTGCCTCCTCCTCCCCTCCACAGGTAGCGCGTGTGCAAGGGGGTGGCGGGAATAGCCTCCACGGCGAAAACCTTTGGCTAAATGGTTCAAAATATTGATTCGGGGTCCACAGGTTTTGGGGAATTTTCTAGGGTTTTGGAGCTCAAAATGAGTGTGTTGGGGCTAGGGTTCTCTTTGGTAGGCAAAAATATGTTTATATAGAGCCTAGGGTCGCTTTCAGGTAAAAACTAAAGACAGCTTTGGACACTGATAAAATTCTGCTGTTTGAACTCCCCAAGGCTATAACTTTTTATCCGTAAGTCGGATTTTGACGTTCAACCAGTCTATGAACTCGTATCAGCGAGGCCTACGAAATGGTGTGTAAATCAGCCAAAATTATCTATCCTTGAAAAAAAGTCGACTTGGGCCCACATAATGGTATTGGTGACTTGGTCAAACGTTTTAAAAACTTGTATTATTTAGTGCAGATTATTACGCTGCCTACCTCTCTACCTATCACAGATTATTCTTTACCAATGTGTTACTTGTGCCTCTGATGTCTAAAAACCTTATCTCGATCTACGCCCTTTATGAAAGATAACCACAGTAATGTCTGTTTTTCTCTTTCTTTTAGGTGCAGGATCGTCACACAGGGGAGACTTTGGTTCGCGGGCAGCGTAGAGACAGTGTTTATTACTAGACGAAGTCAGTTCCCCTTCGGTCTTCCGCGCAGCTCTATCTTCTTGATTGAGTCTCCAAAACTTTCTGCTATCTCATGGCATAGTTGTCTAGGTTATCCTTTACATGTTTTCCTGATTTCTAAGTGTTCTCTAAATATTTCCTTTCTCGAGGACCATTTATGTTCCTTTTCAGTACCTCTGCAATATTAATAAAAGTCTGAGTTACCTTTTGCTAAATTAAGCATTACCTCTTCCTCCTCTGATATCATTTTTAATGTTTGGACCTCACTCTTCATTCTAATGGTTTTTTAGACTATGTTATTTGTTTTTACCATTGCCACAAGTATATATGACTTTACTCGTTTAGGTCATAAATCGGATGTTCATTTAACCTTTGTCGCCTTCAAGCAACTTGAAAACTTGTTTTACTCACAGCCATTAAAACACTTTACTGCACGTATTATAATGGGGGTAAAATTTGCCCTTTCGATCCTTTCGTGACCCATGGGTGCAACTATCTTGCCACACCTCCACACTCTTGAACATGATGGTTATTACGAGCGTGTCGGCTATAAGCATATTGTCAAAAGCGGGGTCTCACTCTCTTGCATCGAGGCATCCATCTCTCATCTTACGGTTGTATGCATTTGCCACAATTGTCTGTTGTCAATGATGCCTAAGTTAGGTCTTTTTCCCTTGGTTCCCTCTTTCAGTTATTCAACAAAGCTCCCCACCCTTCCAAACTCCATGTCTTCGGTTGTTTATGTTTTCCATGGTTGCGTCCCTATTCTTCCCACAAACTCGATCCCAAATCCAGTCCTTGTGTCTTTCTCGGTTACTCTCTCGCTCAAAGTGCCTTTCTCTGTTTTGACCCTTCCCTCCAGAAAATCTTTGTGTCCGATCATGTGAAGTTTGGGGAGAATATATTCCCGTTCGCATCTTTCTCTACCTTCACCACGTTGGTAATAGACACAAACTCTACACTCCCTACTTCATTGTTCCCCTTATGTGACCATCCAACTTCCCCCCCCTACCTCCAACCTCACTTGAACTGTTGTGTTCATCACCATCACCCCACCCATCCTCCCACCGAGTTGCATCTCCCCTACTCATACCCCCGAACTCACCCGAACTAATGAATCCATCCACCTCACCCACTCAGTACTCTGTTAGTTGCATCTCATATCCATGCGAAATCTGACCTCCTCGAATACGGCATCCATGCCCTCACCCATGTCCTCTCACATTAAGTCTCCTGCCAGTCAAAATTGGGCCTCACTTTGAACTTACGTGTTCCTCCCGTTACCCTGTCTCTGACCACATCTCAGACCCTCAACACCATTCTGTAGGACTTCTCTATCCCTACTAACTGTTGGGTCTAACCCCCTTCCCATCTTCACCTAGTCCTTTTCCCTCTCCCCAATAAACCTTAAAATTATTTATTCCCGCTCTAGATACTATCATCAAATAAACTGAAAAATGACTCTGCCATAACTCCATATGTCACTAAACCCCACATTGTTGCTGATATAAAGATCTAGGAGTGGGTTAAGGAAGTCTTAGGAAGAATATGATGCTCTCATCCTGAACAATACTTGGGCTTTACTTCCCCCGAGCCCAGGGCAGAATGTAGTGGGTAAAAAAATAGGTATTTCACATCAAACAAATCACGACGGCTCTATTACACGGTTAAAGCTCGCCTTGTTGCTAAAGGCTTTCACCAATAGCCGAGCATTGACTTTCATGAGACTTTCAGTCCTGTGATAAATCCCATCATTGTTAAATGCTTGTGCTTAGCATTGCCCTCGATCCCTTGGTGAGGAATTCTGACAGTGTAAATAATCATGTAAATGCTACGGAGGAAGTACATATGGTCTGGCCGCGAGCATTGAAGCGTTGATTGAGTATCATGTTTGCATTATCTACACGGGGGCTGTTATGGGCTCAAACGGGCTCATGAAGCACAGTCTTCAAAACTCACCTTCTTGCTCTCTCTCGGTTTTGTCACGTCCTATGAGGACTCATCCCTCTTTGTTTACTCTCACAGTAATGTGCTCCTCTCCTTTCTAGTTTATGTTGACAATTTGATTATTACAGGTAGTGACCCCTCACTTATCAACAATATTATTCGGCACCTTGACTATAAATTCTCCACAAAGGATCTTGGGGTGCTATCTTTCTTTTGTGGAGTTGAGGTTTGGCGCTCACTTGGTCTTACTATCTCGAGTACAAGTATGTTATTGATATTACGAGGCAAACATAACATGCTAGACTCAAACCTATTTCTACCCAGCTTCAGAATGTACTTCTTTATTTGCTAATAAAGTCTTTGCCGGGTTGTACCGCATATACCATTAAGTGGTTAGTGGCCTCGACATCTTCGGACCGACTGGGCCGCCTCATTTTCACTTTAATCTTGAATAAACTCTCACTTTATGCACGTGTCATCAGAACACCAGTGGGGTGAGTCAACTTACGCCGTTGTCTTAATGGCGAGGTCCGCAGTATCAGGCTTCTTGCCAACACTCCTTTGACATTGCATGGTTTCTACGCTCTGAACTAATTTGGCCTTAAATGATAGTACCTCCACAGGTTCTTTTCTTATTTTCATTAGTCTTAATCCCATTTCTTGGAGGTTCTACAAATGATACACTCTTGCTTGTTCTTCCACTAAAGAATTTGATATCGGTAATTAATTATTCTTTGCTTAGAATTGCAATGGGTAAAATCCTTTACTTTAGATTTCTTACACCGGTGTAGTTGCCACCCGCCCTTGTTCTTAAACAACCTTGGTGCCCTTATCTCTGCTATTCTTGTCTTTCATTCTCCCATGAGCCTTTGCAGTCATTATGATTTTGTTTGTGACCCTGGATTCGATCGTCGGGCTCGTATTGTTCATGTCTCCCTTTGGTGACCGACTGTGATGCATTACCAAGGTAGCTCTATGCGATCTCGCTCTTTTCCTTTATCTGCCAAGATTGGTGTTTACGGCGCACACCTGTACAAGAGTGTTAGAGTATATTTAGGGTTTCCTTTTATTGGCTATATGCTATTACTATTTTGTCCTTGTATGGGTATATATATATATACCTCAACTCTTTCAATAATAACACAAGTCTCTTTCATAATAAAACCATCTTCTTCTTTTTCTACCACACCAAAATGAAATGAGTTTCTTTATTATGACGGTTTGTAAAAATTGTACCGTGGCTTTGCACTTGGGTCCATTTCTTCTGTAAAATGTGGGATTTTTATTCTTCTATTTATCCATTTCTAGCTAATTAGGATTGTCTTTGTGAAATTCTGATCTTGAATGCAGAAATATTTCCAACAATTTCTTGTGTGCATGCTCAGCACACGGATAAAATGTTTAGTAGAAAAACTCGTATAATATAAATCACTGATTTTATAATTGATGAAAATGAAGAAGAGTTTTTGAATTCTGACTACCTGGACCAACAAGATTGAACTACTCACTTGGTTGTTGAATACTTGGAATTCAGAGACCATAATATGATTGGTAGTATAGATATAAGAATAAGAAAAGTTTTGAATCCTCAACATACTGTAGATAATAATATAGTTTTCTCATGCAAAAAGAAAAAACCAAAAATTAGAGTAGTGAGAGCAATCGAAAAGAGAGAAAAATGCTAACTATACCATTTCTTCTTATTAATTTTACCACTTTGTTAACTAGTAGATGATAGCTTTATTTTATTATATTTAACATATATTTCTTATATAACCAGGTGATAAAACAACATGCATTTAAACAACATCAATTTCACTTTTATTATATTTAATTTCCTTTCATAATCTCTCATTTGAAACTTTTTGCCTATGTGACACTCTATTTAGCATATTATCTCCTCTCATCCTCTCTTCCTTCCCCTCACACCCTATTTATATATAATGAAATGAACAACATGTGCGATGAGCATGGTGTCGTGTTGCCATGTTACATAGAAAAACACGATGTCCGATTAGCACAACAAACACAGTTCTTTGATTGATTCAAATTTGTCTGGTTTTAGATCTTCAAGGATTCCAGTCAGACCCCGACACGAATTGACAGTTCATGCTCAACTCCCACCCCACCTCCTGTAGTTTGGATATTTAGATTAGCTTTGGACAATAATGGGATGGTCAATCCCACCTTTTGTTTTACCCATTGATTTTCCACTACCTGTTCAGACAAAATACATTAAGCCATTGAAAAAGTTAGAAATATATTAGATAAATCATTGAATATATTAGGCCATTGAAAAAGTCGTTAGGACTATGTTACTGAATATCTCAACAACTATGAATAAATATATGTTATTCTAATAGCATATATACTGTAAACCCATTGAACAACGGCGAAACAACCAAGAACTTAGAGATTCAGTGTCATTAAGAAACTAATTATCTGAAAATGCTCCATTTTTCTTCTTTCCATAATAGTTATCATGTTTTTCTTTGTAAGGTAACACCTTGCTTTGGTTCTTCATTTTCTCATTTTCAGTCATTACATCTCTGCAGGTTGGGTGTTATTAATAGGTGCTTTTCTCAGAGAGAACAAGCGAGAAATTTTCTGCCCTTGTTAGTTGGTCTGGTAGATCTCTCTATATGAGGAAATTAATTAATCCCACTTAGTGTTTATATGCTAATCTAGGGGGATATCCGTTCACTTTCCACTGGTTATTATTTCTTGTGAGTCGAAGGATTCACTAAAGAAAAAAAATAAGAGGTTGTTGTATTGTGGATGTGGAGTAAAAAATAAGTACTAGAGAGGATGTCCTTAGGGAAAAGACACCTAGTAAGATTATATTCCTTGATTCTCAAATAGCACGTTTAGATTTGAGGTCTTGTACTCGTGGTTTTTTTCACCTTTATTACTTTGCAATAGTTTTTTTTTTTTTTTTAATGTGAAACTCTATTACTTATAATTTTTTTCCTCCTAAATTGTCCTAAAGTACGATGGATGAAATATAATTTACCCACCTCATTTAAATAATTTAATTAATTTAATGTACTCACAATCCCTATTTTGATAATTTTATAACAAGTCCCCACCAAACATCTGATAAACGATTGATATACTACAACATTTTTAGAAGTGCTAAATTTGGAGCTGCAGTCGCGTAAATAGAGTTGAGAATATAGGTTGGTAGATGAAATTTGTATAGGTTATTTGAAATTTAAGAGGTCTAGGCTGAAAAAATATAGGCCCGATTAAAACCTGAGCCTTTGGCCCCGAGCACAGGAATAGGCCCCATGAGCAAGCGAGTTAGATGGTTAAACCGTTTGCCATGCTTTGATTTTTTTTTATGCCTAAAATATAAATAGACATTTTTCACTTTTTAACCCAAATCCCCTTCTTCATGCTGTTCGACTTTGCCATTTCCATTATTAAAGAAGAAAGCACTAGAGAGCTTAACCCATCTGCAAGTTGCCGATCATTGACAACTAGACGTGTCGTCATCACCTTCATGTGCCAACCACCAAAGTAGTATTTTCTTCCCAAGGCCTCAATTCTCTGGTAAGATCTCAAAACTAATCTGTAAATAATACGATCTTAAGGGATTTTGTGAAGAAGCCTTGACCTTTAGCAATTCTCTTTTGTGAAACTCTGGCGCCAATTGTTGGGACCTTGATCATCGGATCCCCTGAACTTCAAATTGTAGGGGTCTTGATCGTCAGATTCCCTGGCTTGTCCAGCTATTGCAATGTGAAACTACAAAAGGGTGTTTACGACAACGATGGGTGGCTATACTCAGGTGTTTAAAGTATTAATTATCGAAGGGAGAAGAGAACATGAATAGTTAGAATTTCTTCCCTTCCATAGTGGGGGATCTTTTCGACTTATAGGTTCGGTTCACCCGATCCATAACCGCTTTGGAGTGGGGATTTTATCTCCTCCTTGTTTAAGGGAGGAAATCTTCTTTTCCTTATCGACGACTAGTTCTTCCTTATTAGTGATTATTTTTCTCTTTTGTAGGATTATTTCTCCGAGGAGTAAGGAATTCGGAAGCTAGAAAATCCGTTAATAATATGTACTTCTGGTTTAAAACCACAGATCTTTATTTGAATCATCTTTTCAGCTGGGATAGAATTCTCATATGGGGCCCAGGCGGGCTTCCTAGGAAGAGTTTGTCCTTTATTTGCTCCAGCTCTATGGATTATAAGGTCGAGAAATGTACATTTGGTCTTAGTGACGCCCAGATGGAATCAGTTAGTTTATGACACGGGCCCGACGGACATTCGAGTATCGGATCACAGAATCATGGTACTCATGGCAGCTTGTTTTTGCTTTTTGGTTCTTGAGAGGTTGTTTTACCGAATTGGGTTTTGCATATTCTCTATTGCAATATTGAATATTCTCTCTGTTTTTTGTTCTATTTCTCCACATTCTCCTAAAACATGTCGAAGTGATGATGCAAATTTTGTGTTTCTATTTGAATTTTACTGTGATAATGGGGGCTCTTAAGTGATGAAACCTGGGAAAACTTTTATCTTTTCTTGCTTTCTCCAGACAAGCTTTGCAGAAAGTGGAAGTATGATTCAATATAAAATCATAGGATATATAATAAAGGGAGTCATGTCTTCTTGTATGGAGAAAAGATTCCACTTTCCAGTGGCCATGGACCATTTTTTCCAAGAATGTGGGGAAGAATGTACAAAATTTGAGAGCTTTTGCCCAGTCCAGTTTTTTGATATAATGGAACCATTATAATCTACAAATTTTGAGTGACATGAGTTATGCCTAGTCCTTCTAATCCTATTTTCTCTTGTTTTTATGTCATACTCTAATTCTATGGTTTGATCAGAAGGTAAGAAAAAAAAAATCTGGAATTGCATTTTCTGATTTCCAAAAATTATTTTTTACTTTTTCTGCCAGTACCAACTAGCTGAAGTAAGATGCATTTATTTGCTCATAATTGCACATCTCCTTTCATTATGCTTCGAATTGTTGTGCACCTTGTGGTGAATACCTCATCCACCCATGGATGATTTTGAGAGATGAAGCTCTTAGAAATAAGTCAAAATTTATCATAATCCTTGTCTAATATTTTTTTGGTTACTTCTCATTTCTTTGATAGGGTGTCATTAGAAATTTTCATGTGGCTTGCAATCTACATACCAGAATTTTCATGTGATATAATTGTTATCGTTTGGTCCTTCTCACTTTTTGTTTACGTCATACTTTTTCCTTTCTTGTAGTTTTTAAACCATTAACAAATTTACATTATAGCTACCTCTAGTGTCAGAAAGGAACCGAATACTACATTATGGTTACTTGGCTTTGTTGGTAAGTTTAACTTTTTTATTGAGGATTTATAATAAGTATTTCCTTTATACAATTATTAACTTATGCTTATTTATTCATAGATGATGATGATGATGATTCAATCGACATTGATGATGTACATCTTTCTAATGTGGAGTCAAATGTGTTGTTGGAATATTACAAATGATGAAGATTAGAGGAATAGGATTCAAGAGTGAAGTATGTGTAATGAAAAAATATACAGTTTTTTGGCCTGTTTTAGTTGGGTCATGTTGATGAGAATGAATTTTTTTGTAAAAATATGACTTCATGTAGTTTTTTGGCACATTTTGCTTTTTAACATTTTTTGTATTTTAGCCCGTTTCGGTCCGCAACCCGTGTAGGGCTGGCCGGACTTACTAATAGTTGCCCAAATAAAAATGGGTCAAAGTGGCTTAATCCATTTTGGCCCATGACTCAAGTGGGCTGGCAAAATGGGTTAAATTTGCTGAATTTCGCCGCTATGCGTGTAATAAATCTCATAAAGTAATAATGAAAATTATCAGCAAACAGCTAGAAAATTTTAAAGTTTGGAACTTGTTATGCACACACTTAAACAATAAATCCCGTGAATTTTCAAATTATTTTTTTAGAATTCGTTAGTTTTATGTATTAAGTATAATTTGAATTGAAATTTATTTGATTAATGAAAAATTTTAAAAATAAAGAAATTAGAAGAAAGCAAACATGTAATTTGAAGATATGATATTTTAAAGATTTTCAAGAGAAAAAAATCATGGTGCACCATTAATTTTGTAATTTATTTTTATTTTATTCATGTTCCCCACTTTGTTTTGTAAAATAATAGTGAAAATTATTTACTCTAAGGTCGTTCCTTCCTTGAAATCGTAGTTGTCTCTCCCCTTATTCTCTCGTCTGGTTTTCTTTTAGCCCCTTTTCCTCAAGCAAAGAGGTCATTTTTGGCCTAAAATACTTTTTCTTGTCGTTAACTTTCACTTTTAACATTTTGACAAAATGGTTATTAGTAATATTCGATCTTATACTTGTTTCGTGTTATTGTTATCTTATCGAGGCGTTTGGTTTGTCGTCGTCTTATTGAGATGTTTGGTTTATCGTTGAAACATTCTGACATAATATTTTTCGATAAATGCTATTCACGATGTTTTGCTTGTTTAAGAATGATTAACAATGAAAAGTGGATTCAATCAATTGAAGATATCAGATTATGGTCGTCAGTATGTTGAAAAATTGGAATCGTAGATATTCTAGTCACTATATTATCAAATTTATAGGTTTTATGATGATTTATTATATTATTAACTTGAATATTTCATCCTTTGTTAAAAAAGACGAGAAAACATTTCTCTCATATTCTATCATATACTTTATGAGAATGATTCAACAATATTTATACAAGCATTAATGATGATCATGCGACAAGATAAAAACAGAGCACGTGAAGCAGAAAAGAGTAAAGCTATCATGAATCAAAAACTCGATAGGTAAATATTTCTTTATCCCCTCTTAAGTTGGAGCGAGGTGAGGAAGCCATGTAAAAAAGCACTATTGATGTTAAGTTGATGAAGAGGGTAAGAAGAGGAAGCAGCAAGGGCAAGAAATAGGCGCACTTGGATTATTGACACAGGTGCCTCCGTCATAGCACAACAATCTAGCCTTTTTGGTCCCAAACCTGTTAAGCCTCCCTTTCCAGTATACCTTCCTAATGGTACCTGCCTGTTGAATTTTCTGGTCATGTTCCTTTGCATCCACAAATCCTTCTCACCCATGTTCTTTTCCTTCCCTCTTTTAAATACAATCTCGTGTGTCAGTAAGCTTTCTACCTTTTCCAATATTGTCTTTTTTTGTTCTTCCCATTGTATTCTGCAGGACCCAAAAACTCATTCTATCATGGCAATGGGCAAGCATAGGTTCCTTTATGTGTTAGACGAGTCTAGTTTTCTCCTTTTGTTTGGCCATCTGTTTTCCCAGTCCCTGTTTGGCTAAATGCCTGGCAAGAGCTTGATGTTTTGGAGGCAAATCAAGACATGGGAACTTACATCTCTTCCTGGCGGTAAACGCTCTATTGGTTGCTATTGGGTGTACAAGGTGTAGCGCCCCTTCCTGACGGTATGCTGGGTTCTCTTCCTGTGCCGCCTCATGGCAAAGGGCTGTTACAATTAGATTGAGGGCATTGATTTCACATATTCATTTTCCCTGGCCAGAAGCGTGCGGGCACTATTTTCTGGCCTTGTGCCTGCTCTTCTTGGCCTCTTCATCAACTTGACATTAGTAATGCTTTTTTACATGGCTTTCTTGATGAAGAAGTATTCATGCTTCCTCCTAAGGGTTATCTTACAACTCAACCTAGTTAGGTTTGTCGCTTTCGTCCTCTCTTTATGGTCTCCAACAAGCGTCTCGGCAATGGAACTCTGAACTTTGTTCCAAACTTCTTTATTTTGGCTTCACGTAGTCTCCTCATGACCATTGCCTCTTTATTCGGCACTCTGCTATTATAACCTTGGCACTTCTGGTCTATGTCATTGACCTTTTGATCACGACTACTGATGAGAGGCCTTATTATTTCCAGGTCAAGCAATTATGAGATTCTGCTTTCTCCATAAGGATCTTGGCCCAGCTACGCCTTTATCATCTCCATTGTTTGGTTGTCGTGCGACTCGATCTGGTGTTCTATTGTTGGTGTGCCATGTTCAATTGCCAAATTTTTGTTACTCTGAATACTTCCAGCATGTTTTCTCAGAAAATGCAGAAATAGGAAAGAATGGCTTCGCCTCATATCTATATTTCCAGATCTGATACCACGACGATGGTGCGAACCCAAAAGGAATCGAATCCCATGAACCCATAGTCAAAGGTATAAACACCTCCGAAAATCTAAAATCAGATTGGTTGATCCTCTAGGACCCTTGAATATAAAGAAACAAGAACTATTAGTGTTAAGAAACGCCGCAAAAGGTTGATGATACTTGATAAGTTTAGAAATATTTAGATGAAGAACCAGAGAACTCATGTCAATTAGAAAATTGAAGTCAATATATCCATTGATTTCATTCTCAAAATTTTGGATACAAAAGTTTAAATCGACCTATTTAATTAGCCTAGGAAACAAACATCTTGGAAAGACAACAAATTAAAGACTTCTAGAAAAATGTAAAGAAAAAATTGGAAAACAAGCTAAAAAAACTTGCATGAAAAGCCAAAATTTGTCTAGCTCATTTCAAGATATCTAAGACCACACATAAACCCAAAACAAACAAGTTTAAGTCAAATAAACACCAAATATAGACGTAAGCGCAAAGTCTTAATTTGCGTTGTTTTATTTACAAAACGCTGACAACTTGATCTTTGATAGTAATGGTTGCTTGAATCATGGTCAGCTCCTTCTTGGAAATTGTAGATTATTGGCCCATTTGTTTAGCCCACATGTCTTTGATAAGCTCTGTTCAAAAATATTCAAACCTCTTGGCATTTGCCGCTTGTAATAAGTCTACTGGAATTTGTTGTTAGTAGTATGCTCTGGCTCGATGGCATATACATTGTCATTATATGTTTATATACATGAGGCATTTATCATTTTATCTTGTTATTTAAATTGTGGTTTAACTTGATAAAATCATATCCTTAGATAGTTGGCTCCACTTTATGTCATCAAGTATGTGACTTGATAGTAAAGCTGCTGTATAGAGCGGTATTCTAATAAATCATAGTCGATCCATTATTGTGGGAATAATAATGAGTGAGACTATTATGTTTTAAAAAAGACCGTTTTGCTGGTCATGAACATAAGATGTTACTCGGTACATAAATACATGTTAAGTTCATGTTATTGGACTGATCCTTCTGAGAAATACTACATGGATTATGTCATCGGTGGTCTCATTGTAGTAGTATTATTTAGGAGTCCTTCGACCTGAATTCACCATGGATTCCTACATGAGGAACTTTGTGTCTTAACGTAGCTCAATGACGTCTTTAAGAGGATGGTAATACAGGCTATGGTTGGGCATGCAGTAAATCATGTGGAGGAATGTGAGTGATAGTGAAGGATTTGGCCTCTTAATTGAGTGAGATGTCTATTGTCTTGATAAGTGAGGCGAAATGCATGGTCATGCTTTCGGAATGAGATTGATAGGGTTATCAATATCATTTGTTTAGTCAACGAGAATCAAGAAAGCGATTAAGTTGTATAAAGATGACTTCATCCATGCTTTATTGTAATCGAGATATCGTGTGACAAAGGACTAATATCTATCTTATGGTAATGAGTTTTTGAGTCGTCGAATTAAGCTGATTTGGGTAGTTATAATGTCTTCTTGAGACGATTATAAGCTTGTGGGCTTAAGTATGATTTAGGCCATTTGTCGACTGAGTAATATAGGGTCACACACAAGAATGAGCTATAATGGGACGTTAGAAAAGACTCTCTTTAGCCCATGATTAAGCTAAGCCCAAACGTGGTTAATGGAATTTGGTTTAAATTCGTTTTAATAAAAGGGTTTAGGAGGCTTGATATAAATATGGGGCTTATCATCTAAAAGTATGTGGTTCTTTTGAATTAGGCGTTTTTGAGAGAGAATTCTTTTTAGAGTTTTGGAAGATACTAAGGTGTCTTTGGTTTTGTGGGACAAAGACCTATCATAAGATCTTCAGCACATCCATCCCATCCATTAGCCCAGATTCGTGTGGATGCGCTGTTTCGCGCTGCATAGTCTTGGCTCATTGCTGCTAGATCATTTCCAAAAGGAATTCTGTTTGTGTTTCAGCGTGTATGTGATCAAGCAAATCTGCACTAGTCGAAAAGGATTCGGTTTACAAGAGCTAAGATCTGGATTTCCTTGATTCATTGTTTAGTTTCATCAAACCGCTTGGATCCTAATGCATATCATCGTTAAATTTTTTTTATTTCCGCTGCGTTTTCTTATCGCTGGATTCCAACATCTGCAATGGATCACTTGAAGCGGTTGCTCCCGCTTAATAGGTTGCATATCCCTCCATCTTCTAAAAAGTTCGTCCTTGAATCTTGACTTTAAGAATGAAGAACTAGGAAACTAAGAACAAAAGTTTGAAGATGAGATACACTTACTATTGAATAGACAACCCATTTTTTTGTTTTCTTTTCTTTTTCCTTTGTTGTATTTTTTTTTCTTTTTTTCTTTTTTTGTAGAATTATTTTCTCCTCTTTTTTTCCTCTTTTGTTTTCTTTCTTTTCTTCTTTTTTTTTTTTTTTTTTGTATATTTCTCTTATTCTCAATATAAATGAGAAGACATCCAATTAAAAACAAATATAGTGAAGGGAGAGAAAAGAGATGGAATGACAAGAAAATAACAAAAAATCTAGAGATGGCATAATGGAGATAGAAAGATAGCAAACATAATTTGGATTTAGCGATAAGGATAAGAGATTGAATGAAGCAAACCAAGATTTTAGGATTGAAGATTTGATACCACGATGGTGTGAACTCACAAGAAATCAAATCCCATGAACCCACAGTCAAAGGTATAAACACCCTTGGAAAGCTAAAGTTAGATTAAGTAATAAAAACAGAAACGCTTGAATAAAGAAAGCAATAGCTTAAGTGTTAAGAAGCATCGAGGTTGATCAATCCTTGATAAGTTTATAAATGTTCAATGAAGAACCAAAGTGAAGAACTCCTGTCGATTTTGAAAATTTAGAAGACCAACATATCTATTGATTTCATTCTCAAAATTTTGGATCTGAGTTTTATATCAATGCATTTAATTAAGCGCAACAAGCAGCTGGAAAGGCGACAAATTAAAGACTTCTAGAAAAATTTAAAGACAAAACTTACAAAACAAGATGATAAAACTTGCATGAAAAGCCAAAATCCGTTTAGCCTATTTCAAGATATCTGAAGCGTAGCATCTGTTCAAAGCAATGATTTTAGCACAAATGAGCCCGATTATGGGCGTGAGCATTTCTGCAATTTGCATGTTTTGTCCCCAAAAGTCTTTAAGAGCTTTATCTTTGATAGTAATGGTTCTTGAATAAGTAGTCATTTCCTTTTTAGTGGTACAGATTCATAGTCCATTTGTTTACCCCACATATCTTGCATAAGGCGTTGAAACTTCTTTAAACCTCTTGGTTCATGCGCTGTAATAAGTCATTGTCTCTGATGGATCAGCTTAAGCCAGCTAACAAGTTTGATGAATCGCGTCAAAAATCTGCAATAGGAAGAAGAAATCTTCGCCTCATATCCATATTTCCGACTCTAATACCATATTCAAAGACCAAAGACAAAAGACAAAACAATTCTCTCATATTCTATCATCTACTTTGAGAATAGTTCAGCAGTATTTATACAAACATCACGTGGCAAGACAAAAACAGAGCATGTAAAGCAGAAAAGAGTAAAGCTATCATGAATAAAAAACTCGATAGGTATTATATTTCTTTCTTTATGGTTTTTAATAATTTGCGTCTTGGATTTACCGTCTATTATAAGTTTAAATAAATAAGATTATTTTTTCTTTCAAAAAAAGTTGTTCCTTCCTTAAATTTTTAAATTTTGAAAACATAAGAAAATGGTAAAATAAGGTCATGAATTTTTAAATATAGTTTTCCATTTTTAAAAAGGAAAAATAATTTTTAAATCATATAGGGAAATGGACTTTTAATGTTTAAAATTTTTATAAAATATAGCCAACAATATCCTGGAAATATTTCCCCTTTTAAATTTGCTGATAAACTAGAAAATTGGGCATTGCTTCACTGATTTGATGAAATTAAATGCATTTTAGTTGGGTTGAATATAGGTTGGCGATTGGATCAGGTAATTTGAATCGTATTTTAAAGAGTCGAGCTAAAAAAATGGTGACTGAAATAAAACCCGAACCTATTATCGACCGAATAAGCTGCGTATTCGGATTCGGGCCAAGACGGCCGTTGACTCGTTTTCTTTCTATTTGTAGTTTCTTATGATTTCAAATTAATACAAAATTCCATTAACCCTGCTTAGGAGTCGCGATGATCTTAGTCGAGTTCGAGTTCATTTAAAATTCATTCGAACTTCGGCTTCGAGATACGATCTCATTACCATTTCGAAGGCTGCGACTTGAAAATGAAGGCAGATCGGTTCGAAAAGCGCGAAAACCGGCTTCGACTCGAGCTCCGGGCAAGTTCTCTTAAATCTTTTTTAAGAAAAATTAATTATTTTTTAAAATAAATATATTTATAAGCTAAATAAATAATGAAAATTTATGATTTTTAAGAATACAAAATAGAGATATATTATTTATGACGTCACTCAAAAATAGATATAAATTTTAAAAAAAACACTAAAATTTATATCTGAAGAAAATATTTTCGAGTTCTCGCGAGCACCCCAGTCGAGTTACGGGGTTCTTTCGACTTGGCTTCGTTAACATTTTGGAGTCGAGGCTCATTTCGAGTGAGTTTTGTAGAGTCGAGGTTCAGAGTGCTTCAGCGAGTTGTACCGTTCCGTGCTTGCCTAACCCTAAGCCTGGCGGTGTCAGAGCCTAAACCCTCTCAATGAATCCGTCTCCTTCTTTGCCGGTATCGTTTCCTTCTCTGTCGGCTCTCTCCATGCTCGCCTTCCAGTATAAACTGTAGATGGGGAGGATCCTTTTAGAAACATAGCTATCTCCATTCTCTTTCGGATCTGTCTCCATGCTCTTCTTCGTATTGGTTTGAGTTTAGGATGGAAAAAACGAGGGCCTTCAGCCAGTTGATGCCTGATTTTGGGAGAGAGATCCTTTCATTTCTAGATTAAGGGCTGGTATTGATTTCTTGTTCTGATTTTGAGATTTTGGATTAGTGTTCCTCGACTTGAACAGAGTGGAAAAGGCTTCTTTTACGAAACGGATATGCCTAAGTGTTGGACAGTTAGGTCAAGTTATTGGTTTGGTTTTTAAAATATTAAATAATTGGTTTACTCAATGTTAATCAAATCTAATTCAAATTTTATTTCCTTTTAAATAGCTTCTTACTTAGGAATTCTCTACTTGGGAAATACTTTGACCTAATCATTTTGGTTAATTATTTTAATATTTGACTTTTTGACTTTTTTCTTAAAGCCTTTTGTTAATGTTTTTTCTATTAAGAAAAAATTAAATATTCTAATTATTTGTGTATTGTTTATTTAAAAAATGATAAAATTAGAATAATACAAACTTTAACATTTTTTAATATTTTGACCTATTTTAATCCGCATAGGGCTAGTCAAAAGTCGATCCGAATAAAAACGGACCAACCCGAATGGGCCGAACTGGCATGTTTCCCATTTCTATCTTTAGCACCCAAGAGAGAATATGCAAAAACATTGAAAGAGTGTGTTTGGAAGCAAAGAAAATGGGTGAAAGGAAGAGCAATTTTACATGGAAGTAGATTGAGGAATTCTATTGAACACAACAAATTACTTTACATGAATGGCGTAAAATCGATGCAACATGAAACAAATAGCAGGGTATCGTCTGAGAAAACTTATTTCAAAGAGGGAATAGTAGTCAGAAATATTGACTTCAGTGATCACAAATCAAACAAGAAAACAGCTTACTTGGCGTGGCAAAAGGACTTGGAGGATGCCCGTTTGGGTGGGGTTGGCGGACAGACAACAATGTAGGAGCTGTCATAGCTTCCACTCGTCTTGGCCTTTTGACATTCATCTAAGAACCGGTTGAAGGCGCTGTGCACATAGACGGAGGCGTCTGAAACGTTCATGTCCTCTGCCATCTTGTGAGGATATGTGTCCTTTTTATGGTCCCCCTTCAACGCCGCCGCCATCTGCACCAACTCTTCTTGAAACTCGCTCAGCTTTGCGTCTTCTTTCGCCTCCGCCTCTCGGAGTTTCACCGGATCCGGCAAAGTAACTTTGACACAGAAAATATTGAATATGAAGAGGAATCAATCAATGTGATTGCAAATTAACCCAAACTAAGTTAGTTTCGTTAAGGCTTCCTTTCAAACTTGGAAAGTATCAGGGAAACAAAAATATAAGGTTGTACATGTTTAATACCAAGAAATACTAAGAAAATAAAATAGAGAATAAAATATAAAATTATGAAGAAAATTAAAAATGAATTAATTCTATATGTTTTTCAAACTCATTTTAATTGTTTCTTTTTAAAATATGTAAGATTTTGAGGAATTTTGATTATATTTGATTTTCTTTTATATTCTTCGTAATAAAACTACATGATTAAATCATTTTTTTCTATATTTATTTTTTTTCTCTAAGGAAAATGATTTTGTTATCCGTTGGTTTTACCATGAAAAATAACAAATATAAAAGAAATCAAATATAATTAAAATTTACATGTTTTTAAATTTTGTAGTCCTTATGTAAAAGAGATAACCAAATAAAATGAATTTAAATAAACAAATAACTTTAATTCATTAAACTTAAATTTATTTTTTATTTTTCTCTAAATTTCATTTCCTTCTATTGCTTATCTTTATTTTCTTTTGTTTGTACTTCATGGGGTTGCAAATGGAGCCTAAACTATAACTGATATAATAAGTAAATTAATTACATTAATTAAATATACCTGGACAATCTGTTCTTGGGGTTTCTCTAGTCAAGACACAGTCAAAAGTGCCTGCCCAAGCGTCGCGCTTGGTTAGGAATTCTTTAAGGTTGAAAATCTTTTTGACAGTTGCCGGAATAGACGAGTGCTCGAACTCTGAGGTCGGATACGGCCCCGACGGTCCATGCAACACTGCATTTTTCATCAATAACAAACAAAATCACCATGCAAGCATCATATGAAATAAACCTGTTCTTCTTTTCTATCTAGGCTTTGGGTTATTTGATTAAAAGGGTTTTTAAAAACCTGATTTTGGCAATCTAACCCTTTTATCAATTTTTTACTCCTTTTTATAAGAACACCCTTGTTGTTTTTTGAATAAAAATAATCTCTCCTTTAAAACAAGTAAATACTTATAATGGTAAAGGGCATTTAGATTGTTTATGGTTTTTTAATCAAATATTTCTAGAAATATTTGAATAAAATACCTCACATAACCCAAAAATTGTAAATCTATTCATCCTCATATTTTTTTTTCTAGGCAAATAACTCATTTTGACCAAAAATACTCTTTATCATTTTATGTATTTACATGTATCTTATAAAAGAAAATGTTATTTTCATCATAAAATTTTGATTGTATTTTCGTCAAAATGAAAGAAAAAATCGATGCAGGGTTAGATTTCGAAAATTTAATTTTCAAAGTATCTTTCGATCAAATCACCCATATTTCTATACTTATCTTTTTTGTACCTGTTCCACGCTCAATCCATGGAGAGATGAGGATGGCGGGCACTCTCACCCCAAGCCGGTCAAACTTGAAGTTATACGGCTCTGGACCGACAATATCATCCGGACTGGGGACGCCAGTGACAGGGGTGGGCACGTGATCGTAGAAGCCGCCATGTTCATCGTATATAATTACGAACAAGATATCGTTCCACTGGGGGCTCGCCCTCAATGCCTCATAAACATGCTTCACAAACTTCTGGCCCTCGGAAACATCATGGGATGGGTGATCGTCGTTGGCAGGCAAAAGCTTGGTATCGAAATAACGTTGTTCGATCACAACATAGTTGAGGCTTCCTCCTCGCAGTGCCTCTTAAAATGTAGATCAAACTGGTGGAAGTTGTCTATATACTTCAATTTCCTCAGGTTTCTGGAGACACACAGAACTAAGCAATTTCAATTGACATAGAATTATATTCAGGATTTTTTTTTTTTAATAATCGTGGATGGATTTAAGTTCAGGAGGGGCATTAAGATTTGACCTCAAGAGGAGCATCTCTTAGCAAATGTGATGTTGTAGCCCAATGATTATAATTTCAAGAGGGGCATGTAATCTTGGTTTTGGGTTCGACTCCATTTATATACCCCCTTGGGCACTAGGTAGCTCCATCATTGACGATCGGGTAAAACCTATAATGATCATAACGAACTCGAACCAATGATCATTGGGTTAAACTTGAAGACTTTGGAACTATGGAGGATATTATAATATAACATAGGAGAAGGATTGATCCCACGGAGGGAAACTATGACTTTATTCATGGTAGGAATGGGATTATAATGATGAAAGTGGCTTCTCAGTGGAGTGCTTACCTAATATCGCTTGCTTCCCACCTTCCTCCGACAAAAAAAGAAAAATCTTTCCGTCTTTTTTGATTTGTTGGTTAATAATGTTTTTAGAAAGCAGTTTTAACGTTATCCTAAAAATTATTTTCCTTAAAAATCAAGAAGTCAGTGACATTTAAGAGACATTTATAAAATATTTAAAAATATCATTTATACTATTTTTAGAAAAATATATAATAAATAATTATTTCAAAAATATTTTTACAGAAAAAAATACACACGCTTCAATTATTATGATGCAATCGCAATCGATAAATAAACCTAAACCCAGAAAGAAAAACAAAACAAATCTTGGTGGAAGTAATTACTATTTTAAGAAATTAAAAATATTAAATTAAATTAATAAGGGTACAACCTATACAACCTTCGTTTTCAGTATTTTTAAAATTTTAAAAAGTCTATGAATTGAGTTAGGCAAGTGGATAAAAATAAATAAATAATTTTTAAAAATAAAAGAACCTGCATATTTTTAAAATAAAATAACATAAAGTTGTCAAACAATCAAATAACTAAAAATTATGATTGAGAAATCTTGAATTCTACAAGTTAAAAAGTTATGGATCATAGTTTTAGATCAAAATAAAATCGAAATAATGAAAAGACATTTAAGAGTTATTTTTTCTTTTTTTTTTTTTTTGGGAGAGAAAAAGACATTTTAGATTTAAAGAAGTGTCAGAAACGTAAAATGTAATATTTATATAAATTAAAATCACAAGGTGCTTTGTTAAAATAAAAATTATTAGGAGTATTAAACTATTACTATTACTGGCCTGTAGAAGGCGTAGTGGGAGGGTATTGATAGTAAATACCAAAAGAGAATCCACTCTCCTCGACGGATTCGAATATGGTCTTCTGAGGATACCCCTTAGCCAGCAACTCCGTATCGTTGCTGCTTGACCCATACGACGTCGCTGAATGAACGTACAGCCTATTCGGCTGCGTCTCCCCCGGTATCGACGCGAACCACCGGTCACAAACCCCGAACTCCGCCACCAACTCCTTGAACACCGGCACCGCCTCCGGTCTCAGCCCCCTCATCACCGTCTTCGACAGCCCCTTCTCCTTTTCCTCCGCTTGCTGAGCGAATCCGTCCATCGTCGGGCGGAGAGGCTCCGGAGATGAGGCGGAGTCCGCCGTCCATGGGCGGCCGAAGACTTGCTCGTAGACGGCCTCGAAGGAGTGGCCTGGGTCTGGATCCACGAAGCCGGCGTCGTCGGTGAAGTGGATGACGCTGGAATTCAGATGCAACGGCGTTGATGGGGTTCGACTCGCTCCGGTACGACGCCAAATCGATTTCAGAGGTTGAGGACTTCATCCACCCTACCGTGTGGTCGAATGAGCGGTTCCTCTTGTACCAAAACGGCGACGTTTTTGATTGGGCAGGGGGAAGCCATCGATTTTCAGGTCGGATCGAGGAAGAAACGAGAGTAAAGAAGAAAGAAAAAGATACTTGGGTGGACAGTCTAACAGGCATGGTATAAGAAGTTAGGGAATTCAAAATTTAATTGTTCAAAGATTTCAAATTGGTGAGAAAATTGTTTAATCCCCTCTTGGAAATTAATCATGACATTAAATTTCACTTCTATTTCATTACTACCACATGTAAAAAAAAAAAATTAATAATCAGAGAAGGGCTCGTAAGGGACCCACATTTACACTGAAGAACATTTTTATTTATTTATTTATTTTAAAAATAAAAAATGCTATAAACTTATTTTGCAAAAAATGACCCTTTTTTTTAATGTAATTCTTTGTGTTTTGGCCTCTTTTCAAAAAACACATTTTTTAGTATCTATGTTTTTCAAAAATTGTTTTTTAAAACGATTATCAAGAACATAATCTTTTGAAAAAGTAAATCGGGAGGATTTTCAAAAAAAAAAAAAAAGAAGTAAATAACCTACAAAAAATATCAAGCCAAAGCAGTGCTGGCAAAATTTGTAGGGTTTGAAAATTAAAATGAAGTTGTTACAACTAAACAATTATGAAGCATATTTTAAATCTAGAACCATAAGGATAAAAAATGGGTGACCGAAAACAATCATAAAAACGCGAACAAAGGCAGCTGGCTGTAAAGTAGGGATAAGGCCAAAGAAAAATACGGAGGTGTCTGTATTGGAGGGGCCTACTGATACCAATGATTTTATATTTTCAAAAAAGAAATATTGACACTTTGACAACTTGTTGCCAATCATTCAACATTGTCAGTCCTATCAACAGTGCATGTGCATGCACAAACAATTCAAGCCTTTTCTATTATACTATCAGAAGAAGTTGAAGAAAAAGAAAAGGTAAAGGCTATATGAACTTTAATTATAAACTTTCTCTTGTTTCGAAAAAAAATTATATACTCTTTGTTCATTTTATTTGTTTTAACATGATATTTTCTTTATATATATAAATATAGTATCCAATTTTTATATTTTTATATTACCTATTTTAAATAAAAATATCATTTTAATTTAGAAATAAATATTTTCTTGAAAAATTAAGATAAGATATCTAATTTTATTTTTAGTTCTTGAAAGGTTTTGGGAAAAAATGGAAAAAAAAAGTTGGGTGAATTGTTTTGTTTTATTGACTTTGTTGAAAGCAATTTGCTTTCATAAATTGATTCATTTTTTTCATGGTTTATTGTTGGTGCAAAATTTTAACTGAATAGAAAAAGAAAAATATTTGATTTTGGTTTTATTAAAAAAATTTCTATTAAGAAAAACTAAATATTCAAATATGGGAAAATAATTATTTTATGATCAATTAAACTCTTTTCATTCGAGTACATAAAAATCATATAAATTTTTTAAATTTTTATTTATAAATTTATAATTTCAAATACAGATAAAATTTAAAGTTGATTTAAAAAAAAAATACATAATCCTATTAAGTATAATTCAAGCAAAATTTAAAAAAAGCAACGTCGCCCAGTCTTTAGCCGTCGAATGGGTGATTAACGACATTTCCGACCAGGCGTCAAACAAGTCATCAAATTGGCTAACCGTCTGATTTGATGCGCCGATATCTTTTTTAATGCCGTGCGAAGCGCCAGGTGGGGTATCGATTTGATATTGAGCTTTTTTGATGCGAATATAAGCTACGAAGAGAGAAATCTGAGATATCAATTTTTGTGGCGGTCCCAATGGCTCTCTTCAGCAGTCGTTTTCCTCAGCAGCTTAAATGGGGGCTAATTAGGAAGTTTAAAATTGATGTTTTGATTACTTGGAGTTGGAAATGTAACTCATTTTATTGATGTATGAAATAGGACATCAAAATATAAATAGGGTATCAAATGAAATTTGATACTCCATTTACTCTTACCATTAGGTTGCTCTTAAAGAAAAGTTATTGTTAGATGCATGTCAAGATTCAAGTTTAGTAAGTTACCTGCAACCTCCTCATTGCCAACCATTTAAGTGATAAGAACAAAAATTGCATTCCTATCTTTGAAATTGATACTACCAATTTTTTAAATAAGATGTATATATATATATATATATATATATATATATATATATATATATATATATATATATATATATATATATATATATATATATATATATATATTTACAATTTTATTATAAAGTAAGGAAATCTAATTACAAGTTTTCTTTGAATTGATGTCCAAAAACACATTATAAACGTGTAAACAATTTCAAAATGATCATATTTAAATAAACATTATTAAAATATATGATATCTTTGTTGTATAGATGTATTGATGCACTCAACAATCTATTTAAATCACATTATCTATTTCATGAATTCTATTATAAATTCTTTATTAAAACTCTGTATGATTAATCTAATAAAATATTTAAAACAAAGAAACAATAAATAAATAATCCAATGAAAGTTAGAATAATAATAATAAATTTTGACTAGAAACAGAAAAAATTCAAAGTTCTGTTTCAAAAAAAACAACAACATAATAAAGAAATCAAAAACATATTTTACAACCAACATTTTTTTGTTTTATTCTTAGAACATAAAACAAAACGTTTTCAAAAATATACTATTTATTATTTTCCTTTTTTTATGAATTTAAAAAAAAAAAAAAAAAGAAGTCTATAATTATATGAATATTTAAAAATAAAATACTAAATATAAAAATTATTTTTTAAATATTTAAAACAAGGTACAAATATTTTAAAATATTTAATTTGAAAATAGTTCCAGTAAGTACATGATATTTGCATTATTTTCGGGGTGTTTTTTAAAGACACTTTTGGTAACTAAATATGTTTTTCATCTTTTATTTTCAAGGATAGAAACCGATGGCTTGTTTGGATGCTATTTCTGAAAATTGTTCTTGAGAAATTTTTTTAAAATCATAGATAACACAATTTTATTGCCTATATGATTATAGTTATTGAAAACTGTTTTTTATTCTGAAAACAAGAAAAACTTTTTTGTTCTAGAAAACAAGGAGCAAATTATTCTGTATTTTCAACAACAATTTAAAAACCCAGGAACTAAGATGGTCCCAATAGTGTTCTTTGAAAATTATTCTTGTTTTTATGTTTTCAGCTTTTTTCAAAACAAAAAATTGGGGCACCATATGTTGTTCTGTGTGTTTTCATTGTGCTAATTGTTTTTTCAAAACAAAAACTATTGTTTTTTTTTTTAAGGTTATTTTAAAAAATAATTATATAAATACATAAAATAATTAAAACTTATAATTAAAAACATAAAAATTATTTAAAATATTTGCCTAACATGTTAAAACATTTTATAAGTTTTTCAAAACAAAATTTGTTCAATGAAACAATACAAATTTGAAAATAGTTACAGACATGCATGCCTCAGCCTCTGGCTCAATAGAAAAATAAGAGAGTAGTTTTACCTGTAAAACAAGTGGCGGGGGGATACTGATAGTAAATTCGAAAGAGACACTTTCCTCAAGATTAAATATTTTCTAGAGGATAACCTTGGATCAGCTTCTCCCATTGCGTTGGTCTTACATGAAGTCGCTGAATGCACATACAATCGGTTCGGCTGAGGTCGACATGGCCGCGGCATGAACACCGGTCGCATACACTGAACTCTGTTACCAGCTCTCTAACACCGCAAACGCCACTTTTTCCGGTTTGAACCCGTTCATCACCGCCTACAGACCAGCTTCTTTTGTCCCTCCGCCTGCTAGGCAGACCCCTCCAAATCGTCGGGCAAGTTCTCCGTTGTCGGCGCTCCACGGCTGCCCGAATATCTGCTCGTAGATGGCTTGGAAGGAGTGACCCGGGTCCGGTTCAACGTAGTCCGACCCGTCCCCGAAATGAATCCGTTCGGAGTTTGCGTCGGAGGTGGAGATCGCGTTCGACTGTAAGCCGGTGGCGCCGTTGATTTCTGGGTTCAGGGACTTCATCCAACCCAGGATGTGGTCGAATGACCGGTTCTCTTGCACTAAAACGACGACGTTTTTGATGGGGTAAGGGGAAGCCATGGCTGGTGGTTTTTTGTGGAAAGGTGTGTGGAAATTTATGTGTTCAAGAAAGACAGGAGAAAGTTGGCTTGGTGAAAGATATATCAAGAAGGACGGAAAAATCTAGTCTATCACTAAAACATTTTTATTTCAAATATTTGGTTTTGGATTTGTTTCATTTTGCAAGTTTACAGGTTGGAGAAAATAAGATAAATTTGCTGGTGTTGACTTATATACCAGCTTTTAAGAATCCCCCCACGTTTGGCATTCTTAAAAATAATTGTATCCACAAATTTTATTGCATGGATTCCATTATAATTTTTTAATCTGAATCCTTGATATATGACGTTGAATTTAGATCATTCAAAAAAAGATTTAAATAAAAAAAAAATTAATGTTATGAAATACATGAATGAATATTACCGTTATATTGCTATATACATCAATGTATATTAATGTACTATTATAATGCGATAATAGCACTATCACGTTCGTAAACATATACGTGATGTATGTTGATGAGCTATTATAGCGTTAAATAGCACTACGATTCTACGTATGAATGTCCGTTTCATGTGATATATATAAGAGAATGAAAGTGAAAATAAAGTGCTCAAATACGACTTTCTCTATATCTTTGATGTTTATCTATTTCTCTTCTTGTCTCTCTTTATTCTCTACATTATATTCTTGCAGCGCAATATTTTACAATACGTTATCGGCGAAGATCTGCCGTGGGTAATGGTATTTTTGTGCAAGGTGAGTATTTTTTATATTAATCGACTTATCTTCATCTTACATCAATTCTTCTTTTATAACTTTTCTTGGCGCGAAGCGAATTTCCAACTAAAGTATCATGCACTGCGAGTGACGGTGGATATTTGAAAATCCTTCTAATTAATTTAAGGATTCATTTTGTTTGAAATTATGGCAAATATTGAAAGCCCAAATTCCCATCCTCGAAGTGAGTGGAAATAATTATCCTATCCTGGTGCCTTGACATGGAAATGCACCTCGAGGCAGATCTTGCTAGCGCCCAATTACCACAGGCGACTCAAATGCAAAATATAAAGCAAATGCTGCGATTTTTATTAAATGCGTCATTTGCATGAGAGCTGCCGGACTGATATTTATCTATTCGAGACCACCAGGCCTTGGAAGAGGTTGAAGGATACGTATGATCATACTAAGACTGTTATCATTCCTCAAGCACAATATGATGTGGAAAAATCTCAGACTACAAGATTTTAAATCAGTGTCTGACTATAGCTCGCTTTATTTGATATTGTTTCTCGGCTTGAGTTATGCGGTATCAAGCTCAGCGATCTTGAGCTGATAGAAAACTTTCTCCACCTTCCATGCTTGAATATTGTATTCTGTAGCCAATCTAGACGCGTCAATTTGCCTTACGTACTCACGATTTAATTTATGTGCTCCCTTCTTCTTGAGCAAACTAATGAATTCTTAAAAATCATGATCTTAGACCTGTAGCGGCTCGAAAGCATTGCACGAAGCTTATACGAGCTACGAGAAAAATTGTGGCCATTTAAAGGCTACAAGTGCGAGCAGAATATAATCCACTGAAGGGGTGGCGAGAAAATTTAATACTGAAATCTAACTTTGGCCGAATCATGACAAGAAAGAAGTCAAAGAGGTGACTAATGAAAGTATTTGCCATCGTTGTGGCATGGTGAAGTCCTTTGGTCGATACTTGTCATGCGCGAAGCACTTTGTTGATCTATACCAGGCATCTTTAAAAAATACGGGCAAATGTGGTGAATCTCACGCCATTGAAATTAATCCTGCTGCCATAACCACTGTTGAAGGCAACAATATCTCTGTTGGTGGGACTCCTCTTGCTCCTGAAGTAGAAAATGCATCCCTGGATGTCTTTGATTTCTTTGAGGACCTTTGATTACTGATGAAGCATCGGTGGTGGATGACGTCTTTGTTTGAATTTATGATTCTAAAATTTCTTTTTTATAGTTTTTTCTTTAAATGTATTACCTTTTTATTGTTATTTAATATGGTTATGCAATGAAATGCTTATGAACTTGATATAAAATTTATTATTTTGAAATTTTATTTGACCCTATAACTAATATGAAAATTTTATGATACTTGACACCTGAAGTTGTCAACATAAATGCAAATGGAAAACACCAAGAAAAAGGAAGATGTTTGTTTGCTTGATAGTGCATCCAACGCATACCATATTTCGTAGTATTAGACACTTTTTCGGTATGACATTATGTAGACACATGTCCAGCCCTGTTGGTCTATTAGATTATTGATGGTTCGGGAATGCCACAATTGTTTTGCCAAAAGGTACCATCCTACATATTGAGAATGCATTTATAAGCAGTAGATCAAAAAGGAATCTACTTAGCTTCAAAAGATGTCTGGCTATGTCGTTACCATGTTGAGACTATTTATGAGCAAAATAAAGAATATATTGGCATTACCTCTTATAAGATGGGCCTGAAGACCATCCATGAGAAGCTAGAAGCTTCTTCTATGGGTTTGTATTGTGTCATGATTAACGCCATTGAAACCTACTCCACCATATCTTGGAGATTGGTAAATCATGATCAGGTTGGATTATGGCATGATCGCCTTGGTCACCACTGGCGCTACAATGATCACATTAGAATAATCCGAATACAAGACACCTACTAAAGGATACAAAGGTATTGTTATCCAAGATTATAATTGAAGCTTGTTCCACGGAAAACTCATTATCGAACCTTACATAACAAAGGTTGATCTTGAGTCCCCTTTTATTCTCGGGGTGATATTTGTGGACGAAATACAACCACCGGGTGGGCGATTTTGATATTTATGGTACTAGTGGATGCATCACGTAGATGGTCCCATGTTTGTCTATTATCACAGCGCGACACGTTTACTTGCGCGAATTATAAACCGGGCTGCAATTCCACGATTATTCAATTAAAGGTATAAGGATGGATATCTTTGGTGAATTTACATCAAGAGTTTTGATACATGTGCTTCACTTTCGGAATCGAGTTGACACCGGTCGCATATGTTCATACCAAAAATGGATTAGCGAATCCTTGATTAAAAACATATACAAATCATTGCCCTTTCTATTGTGAGAGCAGTCTCAACGTCACGACATGGGGTCCATGCCCGTTTGCATGCGGTTGCCACTAATAAGATTACGCCCGGCAAGTCTCACCTGATCTACTTCAAATGGTTCTTGGTTATGAACGATATTTCACATTCGCACCTTTGGTTGTGCGATCTGGTGCCTATTGCACCACGAAACGAAAATGGGTCCCCAACGCCGTTTGGGCATTTATGTGGGTTTAATTCACGATCCATCATTAGGTTCTTGAGCCAGGCCTCTTTAGTGATCTTTTCTTTGAATTAAAGATTGTCATTTCAATGAGACTATGTTTCCATCGATTGAGACACTAAAATTGAATGGTGCAGCAAAAAACAGTTAAGGTTTTCTCTTTGGAATGAAAAATTTATCTCGGTCGACTAGAACTCTGGTGCGAACGAGGTGCAACGCATAATCCATTCTGAGTTATAGCCAATAGACTTCAAGTGCATTAATGATGCCTACTTAAGGTAAAAATCTCATATTCGGTATGCAAATGCTCAGCTAGGATAGATCTCTGAAGGACAAGCTAAAATGGATGAAAATCCCAGCGATTGAGCGTGGTAGACCCGATAGGATCAAAAGACAGTTCCTCGAAAATGAAGAAGAAAGAATCGAAATCCACTCGGAAAACTACAGTCTTTGTGCTTTACTTTAAAGAGCTTAATGCCCTGAGGCACAAACCCATGAAAAGATCACCAACCCAGATCACGAGAATTCCATTACATGTGTAATGAGATTTGGGATCGAAATAAAATCATCGTGACAAATATTTTTGCATTCTCGATTCTTTCGCCAAAATTATGGATGATGATTGTGAGCGCAATCTATTATTGAATGCCGTCAAAGCGAATTAGCTAAGTGGGAGGAAGCAATTAAGGCTAAATTAGCTTCCCTAAGCTAAGCGAGAGGTTTTGGACCCATAACTTGCATCCCAGATAATGTAAAACCAGTTGGATATAAATGGGTATTTGTCAGAAACGAAATGAAAACGAGGTTGTCGAATTATAAAAGCTCGACTCGTTGCCAAGGATTCTCCCGAGACCTAGGATTGATTATGATGAGACATATTCTGTGATGGATATGATTACATTTACGTTTTTCATTAGTCTGGTAATCTTTGAAAAATTGGAAATGCGTCTTATGGACATTGTGACGGCATATCTATATGGCTCATTAGACACAGATATTTATATGAAAATTCCCGAGGGATTCAAAATGCCTGATGCATGCACTCCCCGCAACTTATTCTCAATAAAATTGCAAAGATCTTTAATACGAGTTCATGATCGGTCGCATGTGGTATCAAAGCCTAGTGAGTACTAATTGGAAGAATACAAAGAATGATCCTATCTGTCCATGCGTGTTTATTAAGAAATCAGAAACCGGATTTGCTATTGTAGCAGTTTATGTTGGCGATATACAAATTTAGTGGAACTTTCCAGAAAGTTATTAAAGCGTAGTATTTGAAAAAGGAATTTGAAGTTAAAGATTTGGGTAAAACCAAACTTTGTCTTGGTCTACAGCTTGAGCATAAAGCAAATGGAATAATCATCCATCAATCATCATACATTGAAAGATTACTTAATATGGACAAGGCTCACCCATTGAGCACCCCTATGGTTGTAAGGTCTCTAGATCCCCAAAAGGATCCCGAGTTTCGATCTAGAGAATCGATGAAGAGAGATACGCGGTCTGAAGTACCATATCTCAGTACAGTGGGGCTTTGATGTACTGGCATAATGTACGAGACTGAGACATTGCTTTTCTTGATAAATTTATTGTACGTTTAATTCTGACCAGCTTTCGGAGACACTAGAATGGAAGTGCAAACATATTTTTCGTTATCTCAGGAACCATAGATTTGGGATTATATTATTCCGAGATACACTACCTGCGGTTTGGTTGGATATTACGATCTTTGGATATAGATCGGAATACATAAAGCTCGCTCTCAAACTGGTTATTTATTTTGTTATAATGGTACCACCATTTCTTGGCGTTCTACGAAGCAATCACTAGTAGCTACATCTTCTAACCACTCTGAGATCATTGCTTTATATGAAGCTGGAAGAGAGTGTGTTTGGTTAAGATCCATTCTTAACATATTCTTGATTCTTGTTTTGTAACAGGTTACAAATTCTCCCATTATAATTTTATAGAGATAATCTTGCTTGTGTTGCACAAGTTAGGGGAGGATATATCAAAGGTGATAGGACCAAGCATATCTCGCCAAAATTTTTCTATACTCATGAACTCCAAGAGTGTTGACAAATTGATGTTAAGCAGATTCAATCCATAAATAATCTTGCAGATCTTTGCAAATCATTGCCGCGTCGACTTTTGAGAATTAGTATATGGAATTGGGTATGCGGCGAGTTCATAAGATGCAGATGCTTCTTTGACGGTGGCTATAAGCTCAAATTAAGGGAGATATTGTGAACTATGCATTGCTCTTTCCCTTTGTGGATTTTGTCCCATTGGGTTTTTCCGGCTTAAGGTTCTTAATGAGGCAATTAATACACCATAAAGGGAGAGATCATAAATATTTATGCCTTTGTACTCCTTTTCCCTTTTTTATCAGGTTTTTGTCCTTGGGTTTGGCTTAAGGTTTTTATGAGGCGGTATCATTGATGCACATTCATGAATACGATGAATATTGAAGTGTTATGAAATACATGAATGAATCATTATATTCGACTCAACAATGTATCGATGTATATTCAATTTACCTATTATGGCACATTCGTAACCTACACATTCGTAACCTATACATTCGTAACCTATATATATCAATGTATATTCAATGTACCTATTATGGCACATTCGTAACCTACATTCTACGTATGAATCTTATCTATTCGATGTATATAAGAGAATGAAAGTGAAAATAAAATTGTTCTCGACTTTCTCTACCATCTTTTTTGGTGTATCTACTTTCTCTTCTTAATCTCTCTCTATTCTCTCTATTATATTCTTGCAGTATGATATTTTACAATAAATACAAAAATAAAATAATTATCATGAGAATTATATTATTCTCTTTATAAATATATATATATATATATATATATATATATATATATATATATATATATATATATATATATTAAAGAGGGAAGAAAGAAAATAGAGAATTGATAATAAAAGGGGAGAGACTTAAGAATGAACCAAAGTGAGAGAGGTTGAGAGAGTGGAGAGTGAGAGAACTCGGCGATGATCTTAGAATGAGGTAATAGAGGTCTTTTATAGGCTTCATTTACAAGTCCACATTATTCACCTTAAATCACTCCACAATGATCTTAATAATAGTAACCTCATTCAAAGGACATTCAAGAACTTATGAATTGAAGTTTGTTCATGGATCTTCAAGGGACATTAAGTGACATAATGTCCATCACCCCACAATGAGAGAGTGGAGAGTGAGAGAACTTGGTGATGATCTTAGAAAGAGGTAATAGAGGTCTTTTATAGGCTTCATTTACAAGTCCACGTTATTCACCTTAAATCACCCCACAATGATCTTAATAATAGTAACCTCATTCAAAGGACATTCAAGAACTTATGAATTGAAGTTTGTTCATGGATCTTCAAGGGACATTAAGTGACATAATGTCCATTATTCATTACATTAATAATGTGGTCATTCTCCACATGTAAATGACCCTTCATTTATAACAGTCCTCCTTCAATGACCACTATTAAGAATGTCTCATTAAAACATTGTTAGTAAAACTCATTGAGATAAAACCTGACAAAGGAAAAATAGTACAATATTCTTGTGATGTTGTAAATTGTTCTTAACGGTAGGACTACTTTACTAAACCTTGATAAAACCCAATAAAGACAAAACTTGAACAAAGGAAAAAAGAACACAGTTCACTAACATTATATCATAAGCATATTCCCTCTCATGTCAATGTTCTTCAGTTGGCGTATTCTAGTATTGTATATTAGTTTTTTGAATGTTGAGATTGACAATAACTTCGTGAATAAATCTGCTAGATTATCACTTAAGCATATTCGTTGAATATCAATTTTTCCACTCTTCTAAAGTTCATGTGTATAAAGATATTTGGAGAAATGTGTTTAGTTATATCTCATTTGATGTAACCTCCTTTGATCTGTACAATGCATGCAACATTATCTTCAAATAATGCTGTTGGATTGGCTTTGATGGAGGGGGAGTCCGTATTATTCTTGGATATGTTGAATCATCGATCTTAGCCATATACATTCACAATTCGCTTCGTGAATAGCTATAATTTCTTAATGATTAGATGATGTGGTCACTATTGTCCGCTTAAAAGATCTCCATGAAGTAATTGTTCCACAACAATTAAACACATACCTTGTTTGTGATATGACTTTTTGTGGATCTGAAAGGTATCCTACATCTGCAGATCCATAGCAATTGTTGTTTTGAATCCTTTGAGTAAAATAAACCCATATCAATTGTTCCTTGGAGGTAGCGCAATATATGCTTGATACAATTCCAATGTCTTTGTATTGCAATATGTGGTTCAGGGTGTCAAGAAGGGAAAATTCCTCATAAAGCTAGGGCTCACAATTTTGTGGCCAAACAAATTTCGATCGACCTCAAATTTTGAATGATTATCCTATTTGATGGGAGGAACAACCCAGTGGTGACGGATTTGAATTTCAACAATTAGATTTTCTAGATCTGAGGTAGGGTGGTTTAACCCTAAAATTTTTATTTTGTAATTTTCGGAAAAAACAATTGGTGAATATGCTTCATTGGGTTGATGTCTGTCTTGTAACAAATGTTTGACATTGTATTGAAGTTGGTGGGATTTTTATTTGTTAGTATTGATGTTCTTGCTTTTGGGTTTTTAGATATTTGTATAGTTTGGGAGAAATTTTTTGTTTTGTGAGATTGTTGGATTATTAGAAAACTTTTGAGTACAGTGAAAGATGACATTAAGAAATTTTTTAGGGTGAATGTGAATGTTTATATTAATTATTTGAGGAGTTTGTATGCTTATGTCTAAAATATGAAAATGATGACTTTGGAATTGATCTGGGTTAGGAAATTTTAAAGTCGAGAATCTTTTGAAATAGAACTTTTGAAATTTTGGTATGGCATGGCATGTGCTTGTGAAATAATGATGAAAGAGAAAGACCCATGAGAGACAAATCAAGAAAGGAAAGAGATCCTTAGTATGAAAGACTCAAAACCTTACCCTAGGAAGACTTCAAATGGAGAGTGTATTAGGGTATGGATGCATATCTTTCGGTGAAAGGCTGAGAACAATAATGCATTGCATAACATCTCAATTGCATTTTATTCACTTTTTTTTTTTTTTTGCATCATGTTGGTTGTTAAATCATTAGGTGAATGATGTGAGTGTGTTGGTTGTGAGTTGATGCTTGTCTTTGTGACTTTATGTGAGTTATTTATCCAATTTTTCCTTGTTTTGGGTATTTAATCACTTGTATTTATATTTATTTCTGAATCTTGGCTATATTTCTCATATCCCCCTTAGGGTTAGGGCTCCTTATTGTGCAATGTGGCAATGCTTACCCCTTCCTTTATGTGACTTTTAGATGCAAATGTAACTCATGATGACCAATAGACAATGCCAAAAAGGTTTCAAAATAAAGTCGGAGGTCTAGAGCAACTTGAATGGGGATTTGTGTATTGCCCCTCCACTTCAGAGTCTATTCTTCTCATCATCGTACTTGGTAATTTATAGTGGATAATATATAAAATGTCTATTTTGTTTGATGGGTGGCTTATTGCCTTAAACACGTATTATGGACTTGGGAGATGATCCTTACTTTATGTTAGATGATGTTATGTCCTTTTGTTTTCTAAAGTAATGATATAGCTTGAGTAAGACTTAGTGGTGGTTAATAGCAGAAAAAAAAAAAAAAGATTGACAGTCAGCTTGGAATAGGAGTATCCCTTAGATTCAAACTGTTGACCTGGGGTCATGTGCTAAGTTTTGAGTTGCCTAAAACCAGGTTGTGACATCGGGAATCTGACAAGATTTCGTCATCAGCATACGCAATAATAATCCTTAAAATCAATTTCTAATTTATTGATAAAGATGCGACATATAGGGTTTGTTCGCATACTCATCTTTCAATAACTACTTATTAGAGAAGTGCTTTAAAGACAATCACCCTTAGCACTTATTGTACGTCTTAGGTTACTATTAAAGACATCTTCATTAATTTGATATTCATACATTGAATTGATTTAGATCGTCAATCGAATTAATGAAGCCCATGGTACGTAACATAGCATGAAGGAAATCGTGATGAGACCATGATAATAAGATTCCTATCACATGCATTATATGCGCCTCTAAATTATCCTGTCCTTAGGATCCATGAATTGGCCATTATTGATCCGAATAAACTAGCATATGTCATACTCCTTGATTGGATCAAGCAGTAGTTCTTATAAACCGTGATCATGAGTTGATTAGAGTTGACATGTGGATGCTTGCTAAGAGTAGCTAAGAACATAGGAGACTTGCTATGCGGCAATCATATGGATTATCTATTATATGTAAATGATTGTCTGTCCCTTAGCAATGGTGCCAGTATCTTTTAGACTTGAGGTGCTTAAGGTTATCTTGGATGCGATCTTGTGCTGACTTTGATCCATGTTGCCTCTTGAGGTAAACTGCTGGGGATGATCCCGGGTATAGTTTGAGGTGTTCAGTAGTGAGTAGCCCAGCGAAATTCACCACTCTAAATAAAGAGCATACATGGCCTCTTGTGAGATCTTTGCTGAAATCTTTTGCCAGAGTGGAAATTCCATGAAGAGTTTCTTCAAGTGCATGACTAAAGAGTAACGAGTCCAAGGACAAGATCTAATATCACTTAGGCTATATGTGGCGTAGCCAGTCTAGTAAGAGCTACACTTTGTCTATGCTTTGAATTGAGTGGGGTATGGATTGGTAAAAGGATGAATTGCACGGTAATTGTCTATGAAAGGTTTAATCAGTCATACCACTGACTCTTCAGTCAATTAGGGGTCATGATGTGTTGCTAGATGCCGTCCATGATTTGCTTAATTCAATAGTTTAATCAAGTTGCCAACATAGCAGGGAACTGTGGTTGCACGCTTAGAGTGTGGGGAGTTTTGTCGAGGATTATGGAATCCTGAGACACATAAACTAAGCAATTTCAATTGACATGAATTATATTCTTGTTTTTTTAATAATGTGGATGGATTTAAGTTCGGGAGAGGCATTAGATTCAGCGTGAGAGGAGCATGTCTTAGCAAATGTGTTATTTAGCCTAATGGTTATAATTTTAGGAGAAGTGCCTTAACCCGGTGTTGGGTTCGATTCCATTTATATGCCCCAGCCCAGGCTCTAGGTAACTTCATCTGGCAGTTTGGATAAAACACACGGTGACCCTATGAGCTTGAACCAATGACCAATGAGTTAAACCTGAAGACTTTAAAACAATTGAGGATATTATAATATAAACATCGGAGAAGGATTGATTCCACGGAGGGAAACTGTGATTTTAGTCCCTGCTTTCTATACGCTCATCAACATGATTTTGCACATGCTAATATATTAGATTTTCATGGTAGGAATGGGATTATAATGATGAAAGTGGCTTCTCATTCACGTGAGTGCTTACCTAATATCGCTTGCGTCCCACCTTCTTCCGACAAAAAAAATTCTTTCCGTCTTTTTCGACTTATTGGTTTATTAATGTTTTTTAGAAAACAGTTTTAACCTTATCCTAAAAATGTTTTTTGAAAATATTTTTTTCTAAAAATTATTTTCTTTAAAATCAAAATTCCAGTGACATTTCTAAAATATTTTAAAAAGATCATTTATACTATTTTTAGAAAAATATCTAATAAATAATTGATATTTTTACAGAAAAAAAATACACACGCTTCATTATTATGATGCAATCGCAATCCATAAATAAACCCAAACCCAAACCCAAACCCAAACCCAAACCAAAAGAAAAACAAAACAAATCTTGGTGGAAGTAATTACTCTTTTAATAAATTAAAAATATTAAATTAAATTAACAAGGGTACAACCTACCAAGGAAGTAAAAATCGGTTTTTTCGGCCGATTTTTCTGCGATTTTTCGGTTTTCGGTTGGGTTGGAAACCATTTTGGGAAGGAAAAATCGGAAGAAAAAAAATCGGAGAAAAATCGCGTTTTCGATAAACCGATTTTCACAGACTCCAAAAATATGAAAAAATTGTTTTTTGAAGGGTTTGACGTGAAAATGCACAGGTGAGTGGTGTGACCTTTTTCTAATATGCAGGTGGTTAGAAAACCCCATGCCTGCCCCGCCCAGGGTGACCCATGTATATATGCAGAGAATTTTTTTTTTTTTATCTTATGCCCATCTTGTATTTACTCATATTTTGTGCTGTAATCAACATAATATTTTATTTTATTTTATTTGCATTATAACATAATATTTTAAATCAAATATTAATTTGAAAGGAAAATAAAATAATATCATTTAAAAATTTAAAATTATAATATATAATATTTTGAATCTCCTCATTATCTACATAATATTTATAATAATAAATGAATAATAATATTTAACTAGCATGTATGTCTGAATAATATATTAAATATAACATATTTAATTTAATAATTACTAATCCATTTTGATTTTAATCTACCTAAATTAGATAAGAATCATTTCTCATAATCTATATAATTAAAATATGAAAAATTTTAATAACCGATATTTTGTAAAAATATCGCGATATTTACCGATATTTCCGATATTTCCGTAAAATCCAATTCTGGAAATATTTGGCCAAATCGATTACCGATATATCCGTGTTTCACAGGTATTTTGATCCTTGCAACCTACAACCTTTGATTTCGAGTCCATTTAGAACCAACCTCTCCTTGGATGTCTAGACGGTTTTAAATTTTAAATGCTTTATCAGGTTAGGCATGGGGACAAAAAATAAATAAAAAATTTTAAAAATAGAAAAGACTATACATATTTTTTTAAATAAAATAAATAAAGTTGTCAAACAATGGAGCTCACGCTTTGTCAAATAACTAAAAATTATGATTGAGAAATCTTGAATTCTACTGGTTAAAAAGTTATGAATCATAGTTTTAGATCAATATAAAATCCAAATAAAGAAAAGACATTTAAGAGTTTTTTTTTTTTTTTTTTTGAGAGAGAGAAAAAGACATTTAAGAGTTAAAATTAAATAAAACGTAAAAAATGTAAAACAATCGTGATATGTAATATTTATATAAATTAAAATCACAAAAGGTGCTTTGTTAAAATAAAAATTGTCGGAGTATTAAACTATTACTATTACTATTACCTGTAGAAGAGCGTAGTGGGAGGGTATTGATAGTAAATACCAAAAGAGAATCCACTCTCCTCGACGGATTCAAATATGGTCTTCTGAGGATACCCCTTAGCCAGCAACTTCGTATCATTGCTGCTTGACCTTACGTCGCTGAATGCACGTACAACCTATTTGGCTGCGTCTCCCCCGGTGTCGACGCGAACCACCGGTCACAAACTCCGAACTCCGCCGCAAACTCCTTGAACAACGGCACCGCCTCCGGTCTCAGCCCCCTCATCACCGTCTCCGACAGCCCTTTCTCCTATTCCTCCGCCTGTTGAGCGAATCCGTCCATCGTCGAGCGAAGAGGCTCCGGCGATGGCGGATCGCCGATCCATGGAGTGTGAATACTTGCTCGTAGACGGCCTCGAAGGAGTGGTGTACATGTGGATCCACGAAGCTGGCGTCGTCGGTGAAGTGGATGACGCCGGAATTCGGATCGGCGGTAGAGATGGGGTTCGATTCGGCTTTGGTGACGCCGTCGATTTCAGGGTCCAGGGACTTCATGCACCCTACCATGTGGTTGAATGAGCGATTCTCTTGGACCAAAATGACGACATTTTTTATTGGGAGACGGTATTTGTCTATGAAAAGGTTAGCAGTTATACCATTAACTCTCGGGTTAATTAAGGGTCATGATGTGTTGCTAGAGCGTAAACTCATGATTTAACTAGTAAATGGTTGAATCAATTTGCTAATGTCGGGGCAATGATTACACTTAGAAGAGTGTGGGGGGATGATATAAAATGGATTGGATATTATCCATATATGATGGAGATCAATCTCGAAAATTGAATGTCAAGGGATTAGTGGAATCTTGGGATCAAAAGCTCTCACTGAGAGATAAAGTAAGTTTGGGTTTGTTCATGGACTTAAGGCCCATGAGGGAATACGCCATAACACATAAGGATGTGTACCCTATCATCTCTTAAAGAGATGGATACTTTGGACATTTCAAGGGCAAGGGTTTTCCTATAAAAGGACCTTAATGGAAAAACCTAATCCTAAGCCATCTTATGCTCACTTTTCTCAAGAAAAGTGTTCTTGAGTTAGAGAGTGTTCTCGAAGAACAACCCACTCCCGGTGTGATTTGAAAATCAAATCCTCGGGTTTTTGGCATCATTCTTCATATCTAGACTTGGCTAGCACCGAAACTTCATCAGAGACCGTTGCCGGGAGGTTGTTAGCTCCACTCTTCTTCTGGATACCATTAAAGGAAAATCTAAGACTTGATTTGTTTTGGTCTTTGCTTCCTCAACCATTGGATCGGTTCTAAAATCGACACAAGGTAAAATCTTGCACCCTCTTTGGCTGAAACTGACTTCGATGCTTCAAGGGATCCTTTGAGGGTTTTTGAAGAATTTTTATTTTGTTTCCATTGCTTTGGAAATTGTTAACACCTTCAAAACACTTGATTGGCCCTCATAGCACACTTGTGTGCCTCAAAATCGGTTCTATATTGAGAGTTTCGGTTTTTTGGTACCATGTTTTTCAAAGGTTCAAAATGAGATTTTTGTTTTGAAAAGACTAGATCCAGTGTTCTTCTTCATATAATCTAGTCATGAGATGATCGAACATGATTATAGTAAAGAAGAAACCGGTTGGATGAGATTTAGGGGGTGCTTGGTTGGGCTGATAGCTTATTCACCCCAATAAGCTTTTATGGGGTGCTTGGTAAAGGTTTGTAATCAACTAATGATAGCTGATTAGGCCTAATAATGATGTAAGAGCTTCTAAGTATGGGGCTATATATACCTCCCCTAAGTAGTCTTTTGATAATCAGTTCAAGTTTAATAATATTTTTTAGGTTTCTCTTTTTTAAGAGTTCTCTCTTGTTCTTTTATCTACGAATTGGATTCACGTGACGGCAGAGTTCATTTAGCCCAACATCCTAAATTGGATTCCTTAGTGACAGTATATCTCCTGTTCTCTAATCTCTTGGGTGGATTCCCTTGAGTGGCGAGTTCGTGGCTTCTTATCTCTTGGTTGATTCCTTGAGTTGCGAATTCCATACTTCTAAAACCTTTCCATATACTTTGTTCACCCAAACATGTGTACCTTATACAAACGCGTCTCTGCTTGTAGAAATCCTGAGTCGCGCACAGTCCTAGCTTCGTTAGAAAAACTATGAAAGCAGAAAACTAGCTCAAACAAGTTTGTTTTCATAAGACGAACCGAACCTTTCCAAACCTAAATCAGCCATTGAAACCTTAATTCCATCATAAATAAACCTCAAATAACCCCTATAACCTTTGGAACCAAACTAGTCCTTTACCCTTTAAAGTTACATCTTATACCCTTAAACTACCACAAACTCATCTCTAACTTACCCAAACCATTAGATCATCCATCATGGTCCCGTCCTTACATCAAAGTGGTATCAGAGCTCAAGTTGATGGCTGATCATAAACAAAGGGCGTTCTTGGTTCCAGGGCAGGTCTAATCATGGTTCAAGTGGTTCTCTTATTCCCCATTCTGAAAAATGTGTTCTTGTTCTTGAATATGTGGTTCGGCGTCTACAAAAGAAAATGACTATCAATGATGATCTGATGGCGTCCAAAGACCTTCATGGAAGGTGAAAGGTGATGAAATTTTGAAAGAGGGCGTAGCCTAGCCAAGTTAGAAACCACTTGAGGCGCGAAGCACAAGACAAGCATTCAAGAGACTATGATTATGGAGGAAGGTATGAAGATCGTCTGTGTGATTACTATGAGAAATGTAATAATGAGGAAGGTTCCAGATTCAATCAAGTTTGATATTCCGAATTTGAAGGAAGAATGCATCTTGGTAAACTATAGACCCCAGTATCTGGTTGAGCGTGTCTTTGAGTATTGTGATTCCACTGGCGGCAAAGAGTGAGATTGGTAGCTATTAAGATGTGCAAGAATGCTTCTATTTGGTGGGAAAAATTGAAGAGGTAGCGTGAAAGAGATGGTAAAAAGAAGATCCAAACTTGGGAAAAGATGAAAAAAGAACTAAAAAGGAAATACCTTTCCTTTAACTATCGCCAAGACATCTACCTCAAAATTCAAAATTTTAAGCAAAAAGATTTGAGTGTGGAGTGTTAATTTAGTTTGTAAAAACGTTTACCAAAGGGACTTAGAAGCGGAGGAAATATGCATAACCCACTACATTTATGGTTTGAGGATATGATATTGCTAGAGTTTTTGCAACAATATCATAGTCTTGAATGTAGTGACTTGCTTTGAAGTTTGGGGCTAAAAAAAGGTATGCAAATTATACTATAACTAAGAGTGTGGCTAATGAAGGGTTTGTTAAGGGTTCTAATTTTTGGAATCATAGTGGTACTAAAACTACCCCCACTCAAGTAAAGAGTGGAATGCAACAAGAATTGACTTCTAAGTCAAAGATGTGTTTTCAGTGCCAAGGATTGGGGTATATTGATTACGAGATAATCTAGCCAAAAGTGGTGCCACTAATGGAGGAAGATGAAGCCAAAGACGAAAATGTTGAACAAGTAATTGAATCTAACCATGTCCAAGAAGACGAGGAGAAGAATTCACTGCTGTCAAAATATGAGTCGGATGTTGAAGTAGTCAAATCTAACCATGTCCAAGAAGATGAGGAAAAGAGTTCACTACAATAAAATTTTGATTTGGAAATCAAAGATGTTTTAGATGTGACGACTTTGGTTGTTGAAGAAACCGAAAGTCAAAAGGAAACCCCGCTTGAAGTGAAACTGATTGTAGAATGCCTAAGGAAATACCACATGGTTTGCCATCTATGAGAGATATTCAACATCAATTAGACCTTACACTAGGTTTGGGTTTTCCTAATAAGCTAGCCTATAGCTAGGCCCTAAGGATCATGAAAAGTTTAAACACAAGTTGATTTACTTAACAAAGGGCTTATACAAGAGAGTAAAAATTCTTATGTGGTTCCTACTATGCTAGTGCATGAAAAAGATGGATCTTGGAGAATGTGTTTTGATTACCAAACTTTCAACAAATTTTTGATTCATGAGGAAGTAAGATTCAACATAGGGCAAAGATCAAAGCAATATGAAAAACAAGCAAATGAAGGTTATTAAAGGCAGGTATTTGATCTAGGAGGATTGATTCGGTTACACATGATAAAAGAGAGGTGTTCCAAGTTGTGCACAAGAATAGATGGTCCTTCCAAGATTATCAGAAGATCGAAGGGATACTTACAGGATTCGAATTTCTTGATGATAATAATATCTTGCCTGCATTCAATGTCAAGGATTTGGGGGCCTTCTCATGATGAAGACTTGAGGCAAAGTCTTTCCCGACTCTGAGGATTGATGCGGGAGCCACAGCGAACAATGGGAATTTGATCTTCATTATGGAAAATTCATTTTCGAGAGGTTTTGAAACCTTGGAGACACCAAATATATTTCTATATCCAAGTATTTTGAGTCTTGTTACTATTTTGATTTGGAGTTGTTTTATTATAGAAAGATTTGTTCTCCAAGTCCAAGTAGTACGTAGTTGCTTTATTTAATTTAGAAAATTTGTTTTCCTAGTCAAAGTAGGAGTTTCTATTTCTTTTTAAGAGTTGCTTTATTTAAATTAGAAAGTCTTTGTTTTCCAAGTCAAAGTAGGAGTTTCCTATTGGATTTAGAAAGTATGGGCTATATATCTTTTAATGTAGTCTTTTGACAATCCGGTTGAGATTTAATAATATTTTTGAGGTTTATCTTTTTTAAGAGCTCTCTTGTTCTCTTATCTCTTGGGTGGATTCCTTGGTGGCCGATTTAGTTGCTTCTTGTCTAGTGTTAATTCATGGGTGACAAAGTATCTCTTATTCTCTAATCTCTTGGGTGGATTCCCTTGAGTGACGAGTTCGTGGCTTCTTATCTCTTAGTGGATTCCTTGAGTTGTGAATTCCATACTTCTAAAACCTTTCCATATACTTTGTTTCACCCTAGAAACCATACAAACCATTATCCCTAACCTTAGAGAAACCCCAAATTTGCGCATAGCCTGCTCGTTGAAAAAATGAAAACCTGAAACTAGCTCAAAAGCAAGGTTGTTTTGCTCCGGACAAACACAGACCTTTCCAAACCTAAAATCCTTTCATTCAAATTGTAATTTCATCATAAATAAACCTCAAATAACCCCTATAACCTTTGGAACCAAACTTGTCATTTACCTTTAAGTTACACACTCTATGCCCCACTTTAAGCTTCACCACAAACCCATCTCTAACTTATCCAAACCATTAGATCATCCATCACGGTCCCGTCCTTTCATCATAATAAACTCCGGTTGGGAAAATGCTACATATCATAGCTTTTTCTGAAACGCTCTTGTGAAAATATTCAAAATTCCATTTTCTCTATATGATCGGCTCTATTTTTTATGCGTGGATGACATCCTATGGTTTTTGCATTTTGGTTTTTATTTGTTTTGATTTTTTTCCCAAGCGTGCACATGAAGCAATAATAAACAATTCCAAGATATGAGTGAAGAAGATAAAACAAAATTATCTATTAAAAAAGGAATAATAAATTTTTTTTAAGCAAAAAATATTATTTTATCAACTTTTAATTCTATTTCATCTCAAATTAAATTTCAATCCAACAAACACAAGAAGAAGAATATCAAAATAAAATATTTTAAAATATTAGTCTTTACATAAAAATAACTATATAAATAGAGAATATTTAAAGTAAAAAAATCGTTTATAAATTTGAAATTTTTTGTTTTTAGTTTGCTCTAATTTATTTTTGTTATGAGCGTAAAAAGACTATCCATATTTTAGATTAAAGATTATCTATTTTAAAATTAATAATATTAAAGATTTTTAAAAAACATGTAACTTAATAATTTTTTTTAAGTACAAAGTTCTTTTAACACCTCTTTTATTCCTTTTTTTATTTATCTAAGTATTTTTAAATAAGTAAATGAAACGATAATTCAAAATAACATTAAATATATATATATATATATATATATATATATATATATATATATATATATATATATATATATATATATATATATATATATATTATGTTCTTATATTTACCTTTAGGAATTCAATTATTCTTCAAAGGTATATTTTAGAATAATATTTTTTTCCTTTGTTTATGGTTATAATTTTTATAATTTCATATTTTGGTAATTTATTTGTGGTCATTTTCTATATAATATTGCATTATTTTTTGGTAGTTCTGATTCCAAGAAGTTGAATTAGGTTTTGATTCAAGGTGAATCGGTTTATGAATCCTTTGTAATTTAAATGTTGAAGAGCATTTTCATGTGCTTTTAAATCATGGAGTGACGTATCCATTACTTTCAAATTTTGCATTACAATTCATGTTTAGGGTGTATAATGGCATGGTGGATGATTCACAGACATTTTATTATTAATCAGAATCATATTGCATGGTTACTTCTTTTGGGTAAATAGAGGCTTATGTGTCTCGCCTCTCTCTATTTTCTCGATGCATTTCTCTTCTCATCTAAATCCCCCTTAAATGTAACTTGAGGTTCTTCTTAAGAATGTATGTAATTAGATTACATAGATTATGATTAGTTGGATGAGATACAAAGGAGAAAGGGGCATGGAGGAAGATCCAAGAATGAAGACCTTGAAATGTAAATTTGATTTAATTTCATGGGTTGTAATAATCATGTATATCCTTAGGTTTGACCTAATCAATTCCATTTGGCTCCTTAAGGAAATTGATTTTAGAATGTCCATAATCATGCCATATGGTTAGAGTAACTATCTTTATATTTTCATGCGATGAATGGATATATATATATAAAGCATGGTAATGCAATGATGAGACTAATCTAAAGAAACCCCTCAATAAAAAATTAAGGCTAACGTCTTTCATTAATATGGTGTGAACTTGAGTTCTTAAGGAGTTGTGTTTGTTGGGTAAACTCAAGCCCTCTCTACAAGGATATGTTCTATCCATGGAAATGAGTTTTCCTGATTGACTTGTTAGCTTGTTGGGAAAAGCCAAGGTTAATGTTGGATGGAGACATAGTTAGGTAAGTGTACATAAGATGTACACACATCAAGTTATAACGATGATAGTGCATAAACCAATAGGTGATTACCTTTGGATTCAATATTGCATGGAATTGTCTTCGGTATAGACCAAAGATACCTACCTTTTTGACCTAAGGTGGCTTGGGTAAATGTTGACCAATTTTGTATAGAGATCAAATTTTTGCTACTCTTACCCAAGGACTATTATCTAATCCCCAGTAAACTAAACATTATTAAAATAGAACTTGTATGCTCATAATAAAAATAGCTTTTCAATAATTTTATTAAAAAAAAATAGTTGGTCACTTTGCAGTGCAGCAGTCGTACAAGTAATAAAGTGGACACATAAGTCGGGATGTTCCCATAAAGATTGAAGAGAATTCAAAGTTCAACTACCCCAACTACTCAATTTCCACACTATTTGAACTTCCATTTCATAAAATTTTCAGAACCTAACTAAGAATTCCACTATCTAAATTTCTACATCTGTAAATAAAGAAAAATTTAAAATCCTAGATCTAAAATTTGGTGAACGGATTATTCTTTGGAAGTGGACACTAGGATTTCCTCTTGTGAAAATTATCGGTTCTGACATGATGCAATTCTATTCTATCATGGTGGAATCGAGATTTGTCGAAAGAGGCAAGGTAGTATAGTTTGGATTTCTCCCTTAATCATACATTTCATTGATTAGGAAGTCATGTTCATTTACGAAACATGTGTCTAACTTGATTACTTGTATCATATTTTAACATAAAGTGCGGGTATTTTTCTTTTCGATACTTCATACCCGTTTCTTATGTTTACTGATTTCTTGCTTCCCGAAACCAGGGGCCATTGCTAGATTTCTAAGTGATGATGTCTCATCCTTGAGATCTTAAAGAGTTATCTCTTTCCTTGATTAGATCTAAGCTAACACAGAATCAAGATCATTCCTCAAGACTAAGGAGAAATCTCTAATTGATTAAATTGATAGATCTCTCAACTAATTCTCAAACATGAGTAAATTGATGATTTATCTAAGTAATCTTTCAGATCTCATTAGTTCTTGATAATGTCCTAGCATACCCACAAGTAATGCATCCATGCTCGAGATCTCGACTCTATGTCACTCGAGAGGGCCTCCACGGAAATTAGAGCAGACGGTCCTTAGTGGGTACTAAATTACTAATGTTAGAACGGTCACTTCATGAACAACACCATTCAAATAAACTCAAAATTCTCAATCAAAGAAATCTCTTTCTAATTGTGCAGGAAAGACCATAACTAACATTAGATCTTTCCCAGCGGAAGTTGCATTCTTGGCCAGATCCATGATAAGCTCTTGGAAATGCGTCGGGAAATTTTCAATGCAAGCGTAATCAGCGAAAAATGAATCGGCACTATCTGGGCTTCATTAGATTCAAGCGTGTCGATTGATCTTAAACAATTTGCTTCCCGACTTTGAAACTTACGAACAATTCATATTTAAGTCAGTAAACAAATTGAAATCCTAACAATCTAATCTCTGAAGAAAGAAAAATAAAAGAAAATAAAAGAAAAATATAATACAAAAGAGTCCTCAGCTCCTTAGATCCTCTGGTTTTAAAGTCGATTAGTATATCTTTCCTTAAATTGTTTCTATTTATAGAGGCCACTAGAAGTTTAGGCCCTAAATTCGAAATGCTTTGTGGATCCCGAGATTACAGTCAGTTGCATTCACGTGTCGCGACTTTGAAAGTGTTGTTGCGACAGAGTTTTAGCTATTTATTGCAGGTCTCTGTTGCAGCATGTAGTAGTTTGTCACGACTTGCTCCTTGTGCATAGTTCTTAGATTCAGTCACAACAAAGTTTCCTTGGTCACGATAGAATTCTTTTCTTCAGCATATTCATTATGTTCGCGGCGAGTTTCTATCCATGAGATCTTTCTTTGTGGCTCTGTCGCGATAGAATTCTTGGATTTGTCTTCAAGGTATGTCGTTTTATCCATTCTATGTCGCGATAATCGTATGTGTGATTACTGGAATAGTTATGTTGTGACATTAACAATTGTGTCGCGACATTGTTTCTATACAACTTCTTCATATTGATGTCACGACCTAGTTTTATGTCGTGATAGCATTTCTATTGGTTATTGTTGCAACAATGTTTCTTATATTGTCAACATTTACGTCAGCGACCAGAAAGTTTAATCGCGACAAAGTCTTGTTGCCGCAACACGAGTTCTTGTGCAGCTTCATTTCGATGTTGCGACATAGTCTCTTGGTGTTGTAGATGTTTTCTGTCGTGACCCAGTTTGTTATGTAGCGACAAGACTTTTTGTATTCAGCTCATCTTTGTGTCGCGACCTAGTTTGTTATGTCGCGACAAGACCTTTCTTCCTTGTGTGGGAATCTTTGTTGCGACATAGAAAGTCTATCGCTACCTTGTTTATTTGTGTTTAGCTTATTTCTGTGTTGTGGCCTTAAGATCCCTGCCACGACATCGAAACCTCTTTTCAACTTGAAGTATGTCGCAACATTGACTCTTTTGTTACAACCAGGTCAGTTCACTAAGTCAGCATCACTTGTCGCGACTTTGTTTCTCTGTTAGGGCCAGAACCCTTGTCTTTCAGTGTCACGACATTCATTACCTTGTCGTGACAGAACTTCTTCATACAGTGCCTCAACAGGCTTTTCCAAGTTGCAAGAGTTAGTGTCGCGACATGATAAGATTCTGTCGCGACATAGATTCTGCCTTCTATTTTTTATTTGGTCACAATATAAACTGTTATGTAGCAATATTCTTCATGTATTGCTCTTTAATTTCTTGTCGCGACATAAAATACATTGTCGCGACAGGAGCTTTTATGTCACGATAGGTTCTTCTTGGTGTTGACATCCAGCTGACAAACCTTGTCACAACATTAACTTTCTTTATCTCAGCTGACTTATTACATTCTTCTATGTTATGTCGCGACACGCTATCTTTTGTCGGGACATAGCTCATCTTCTATATTCAGTCCTTTGTGTTGAGACAGAGGAAATATTGTCATGATAGATTTCCTTAACCATTTGCTTGGATGTTTGTTGCGACATACAAAACTCTATCGCGACAGAGACTGCAGCAATTGCTCTTTTTCTCTTATTTCTTCTTTAGATTTTCTCCTTTTTGAATTAAAACCTCTGAAAACACAAAGTTGGTGAATGTTTCATAATTTGGCATTAAAACATATCTGAATGTATAAATAAGCAAAAAAATGGATTAAAAATGGAAGTGAGTTTAAGACTCATTGATGAAGCCCGAGGTCATTCTTGGTGATATTAGATGTCGACCCACTAGGAGAACTTCCATATAGATTCTCTTGGATCAATAGTGGTATCAGGTCGTAATAAGTTAGTGGGATCTATAATATGTAATTATCAACCATATAATAATCATGCATTTTAAGGAAATGCAGTCTAACATGATCTCTTTTACATTTAGGTTGTTAGATCAAACCATGTCAACAATTGTAAACTAAGTGATCAATAATGGATAC
>JAEQBH010005378.1:0-99470 GCA_016808115.1 Tetrastigma voinierianum
AAGAAGAAAAGAAGAAAATAAAAATATGTGTACAAAGCTTAGTCTCTCACTCTGTTCCTTCTTTACGATTTGATCTGATTCTTCCTCTCTTTCGATGACGCCTCTATCTCTTTCTATTTATAAGCCTCATAAATGGTAATAGAATTCCATGCATAATTTAACACACAGTCTAATCGGGTTCATTGTCGCGAGCACTGGCACCACACAACATTGAGCATCCTTCTCGTCAAGTCTGCTGCCGCTTTCATTATGACAATTGTTGATGTTAAGTTTCCAAAAGTGCCACAGCGAAATGTCACATATATGTAGCTCCTATGTCTTCGCTTTTGTTACGTTTGTCGCGATAATGCGGTCGACATTCTTCATGATTGTTGCGACAAACTATTCACTGTCGCGACAAACTTTCTTTGCCTTCTTCTTTGTTTGTGTTGCGACAAAGCTGTGAAATGTCACGACAAATTTCAATTGACTCTATCTCATAATTTTCTCGGCAAACTTTTCTATGTCGCAGAACATTCTTCATTTTCATTTTTATTTTGTCACTTACGTTTTTCTATGTCTCGACATTCGCTTATTGTTTCCCGCGAATTCATCATCTAATTCTTCGCTCCTCGACATATTTTTTTTCGACAGTTTGTCGCCAAATTCTCTATTATATCTTTGTCTCGAAAAAGTTTGTCGCGACAAAGTTGTGAAATGTCACGACAAACTTTTTCTCGTTTCTTCATGGGTCATGTCATTACTGCCGCGGAAATGTCAGACATTCTTTCCAATCGCTTCGCTTTAATCAGCGAGAAAGTCGGGAAATGTCATGTACGTTGTTTCTCGCCGCTTGTAATGATCTTTCAAATGCTCATTGCGACAGGGTTTTGACTTATCATGGCGATCTCTTTTGGCAATGCCTTGAATTTTGTTGTGACAATGATGAAATTTTTTACGACATTCATCCTTTCCTGCCTTAGCCACTTTTGATGCTTTTCTTGCTGATTTTTCTTCTTTTGCATTAAATCCTTGCAAAACACCAATCTGGGTGAAGATTCCATAATTTTGACAACAACTGCTTCAACAGCATGAAAATAGGACTTAAAAATAGATGAGTTTCACACTCATCACTTACTCCTTCTCGTATCTTACAAGGAACAACTCACCATATTGAGATTAACTAGAAATCACATGTAAAACAAAAAATCCAGCATGAATCCAGAGGACAATCAATAACACAATAGAAAAGGAAAATTTAATACAGATATAGATTCACAAATTAATATATAACCCAAAACTCCTAGATTAAGAAATTAAAACATAACAAAGGTTCGGGTACATCCTAAAATTAAGATAACAATACAGGAAGAGAAAGAAGAACTTAATAATGAAAGTCGATGAGTCCTGACTTCATCCTCCAGAACCTCTAAGTTCTTCTCCCAATCTGAAGAACAACTACCAAGCCTCCTGTCCCAAAACAAAGAACAAGAGGGGAGAAACCATAAGGAGGGTTTTCTCTCTCCTGCTACCACTGCCCAGTCAAGACTTGATCTCATTTTCTTTCGAAAAAACCGACCTCCTCAGGCGTCGTTCTTTGCTATCCTTTTATAAGCCTCCTCAAATTAGGTCAAAAATGGGGTTTTTCCACTGTTGGGCCCCGATGCTTTGTCGCGATGAACCGCATTCTAGAATATGGCCTGTCTTTTCGACGAACATAGCTTCTCTCGTTAAGACTCCAAATCGTATTAACTAAGCATTGCTTGCCTTTGATAGATAGAACGAGCACTTTGTAATGACATGCCGTGATCTTAATTTAATAAATGCTCCAACTAGTCACTGCCTCATTACTTCTCTCTGAACTGCTGTCATAATTTGATCATTTGAAGTCCAAATTGAGTATATAAGGTCTATATGGAAAGCTTGGGAAGTCAACTATCCATCCATATAAAGATTGTAGCCATTTGGAATCATCTTGTAGCTGAAAACATCAAAACATAATAACTGATGCTACATGTGTAATTTGCTGATTTTCCTTCATTTGTCGCTGATGTTCTCGCAATTCCACCAAATGGTTGACCTAATCATAAAGATGAATACATAGAACATTAGGACACTTATCTAACATAAAAAAATACTAAAAATATAAGTAAAAAATAGAGATAAAATGAGTATTTGAGATACTCATTAGTCACTCTTCACCATATGGAGGCCACTTCTGGGTGCAATGAAATATCCCTGCAGCTACAATGCAAAAGAAAACAATATAAGATCGATCACAAAAGAGCAAAAACATCCACCTACATCATGCAAAAGTGAGCACAACTCTTGTCACACACCTTTCTCCTATATCCAAAATGTCGGGAGAAATAAGGTGAGTTCGTCGGGAAACTTATGGTCATACTATGACACCCACTAACATGAATAAAATATAAGACAGGATGCATGATCAAATGATGTTTAAACATTTATGAATATGTAATAACAATCGATATGCATGCATATTATGCAAATGAGCTTCCACCTCTATTTTTCCAAGCTTCTTTATATTATAAATCCGCTTACATATCACGTTATCGTAGATATTATTCATCGATGCTCCAAATAATATTTGTACATCTATGAGCACTTTTGAATTCATACCCAAGGGTAAATAACCCCGTACTTAGGGATCATAAACCCAAGGGCAAGACCAACCTGTCTTTAGTGGACTACAAACTTCCATATGTAATCATCCATGTCTTTAGGATCATTAACCCAAGTGCGTGACTGAACTATGTCTTTAGTGGACTACAACCTGTGATAGATCAACTCATTCACACCCATACTAGGGTGTCTTCCTCAAGGGATTTAGGGACTTTCACCTAAGGACCCATGGTCCCACATAAATAAGTAACATGTGATGATTTGCGCATCTCAAAATATTACCCAATAGCAATCCTGTTTTATCATTGTGTTCCCTTGCCAACCGATCTTGTAAATTGAGCACTTTATAGCTCATGTTCATCATAGAAGTCATGAGTCTCCCACCAAGAATTCCATATTATTATAGTGTTCAAATCACTCACACTAGGGCGATAAAGGCAACAAAGTATGGTGCATTTTTGCTAGATACATGTCAAGCATAGAGATCGGCAACATATTTCATGCAAAGCCAACATATAGGCACTAATGGTATAAAATTTCACCTCACTTTGTTTCAGCCCTTGTAATTCCTCTTGTAGAGATCCCTTAGCTAAATCAAGGAACTAAAATAGAACAATCTAATTTAGGTTCATTTACACAAAACAACATAATCAAAGTCAAGAGATATTGTGGTTACTACAACCCTAATCATTTAGTTCTTACAACTTTCATTCATGTAGATTTTCCCATTGTTAGAACTAGTTTAACCCCTTCCAATGGTACAATTAAACTCAACCCATTGATTAGTTTTAAGAACATAACCTCAATTAGTCTCATAATCACTAAACCAATTTCCAAACTCAATAATCTCCATAACCTACTTTGTTGATTTCTCTTCATATAACCAGCTTAAACCAAATAAACTGGAATCTATTAGCTTTATTTTATGATTAGACTTAATTAAAGATATGTTTATTAATTAATAATTTCTTTAAAACCAAGATTTTATCATTAAATAGCATCAACTAACTATTAGAACAAAAATAAGATCACATATCATATTCTTCTTTCTTCTTTCATGATCTTTTCTCTCTAACTCTCTCTACAATAGAGAATGGCTGAGAACTGTTTCCCAACAACCCTTATGTATCCTCATTTAGAAAGCTTGAGGTGGCATGCTTGAGGGCTGCCACCTATCTTCTTTTCCCAATTTTTTACAATTTGGTCCTCTTATTCTTTAGCATTTGAACTTGACAACTTGCCACATGGTTCTTGAAGCTTATCTAAATTATTCCAAATGTTATTTCATTTAGGTATTAGGTTATCATAATTAATTCTTACCAAATTTCACACAATTAACATAATTTATTTTAAGCTAGATTCATTCTTAAACATGTTTAAATTTAACTCACAAGGTAATTCTTGGTTTTTTGTTCCTTCCATTAATAATAGGTGTTACAAAATAAGTTTGGGGGAAATGTTATGTGAGAAAAAGACGCAACAAGATAATTTTGGGGAAAGCTTAAGAGATTCAATGATGTAAGAAAGAAAAATGGGAAATGATGATAGAGTTGTTGATGAAAGGCAAATTTGCAGTGCTTTGGGTAAATATGAACCAAACGACTATTTAACTACCCTTTACCTAAAACATACATTGCAAGTCAATAAAGACATATTTGATCCTAAGGAATTGTGAGTTGCTCATACATGGAGAGAATGGTATGCATAGAAAACCTATGGAATCTTATGTGCTTAGAAATGGTGGAAACATGAATTAAGAGATCTCCATTCAACTCTAGTTCTCCTAATTCCATCTAAGCTACAATTGACAACATGAAGGTAGGGATTCACACACACTCATTGAAAGGACTTAGGCTTAGTTGTGTAACTAACTGATGATCAATCTATTATATAGTAAGATCCTGTCTCAAAATTTTCTCTATATTGTTGAATAGTTCAAACCCTGAGGTAAATAAGCACAAGTTGTATCACATTAAGCTCAACAAGTTTTTGAAAAGTTTCGTTTTGTTTTGAAATTGGAGAACATGTAATTTCTTTGCTTGAGGAGAAGCAAAAGGGTAAGTTTGCGGGTATTTGTTAGGTGTGAATTATACCTTGTTCTAAGCATTCGTACTAAACATTTATCGAGTTCTTCGCTACACACACCTATATAGCTCAATTGTGGACTAAATCCTCACCTTACCTTGGTTTTGTAGAAAAGGAAGACAACTCTAGCAAAGAAAGCACACAGGAAGAATTGAAGAAGATGTCACAGCGCCATGCCCACTGATAACCCATGCCACATATGGATTCTTTAAGATGGCCCATTCACCGCCATGTCACTTCGACCGTAGGGATTCAAGTATCAAGGGCATTGTTGCAATGTTGAAATAACAAAAATAAAATAAAATAAAAATCGAATCCACCCATTTGGCCACATCAGTAGCATCAAAACTAACTGAAATGAAAACCAAGAGTTCAAAAGATGATTCCACCTTGCAGATTTACTTCGAAGAGGTGTTTCCAACTTGACTAGAATGAACCACGCCCTGGTCGTCTCTAACTGTATCCAATAATAAAGACGAAGACTCGAACCCCATGAGACGGCTGAAAATGTCGCATTGTGTTTGTTTCAATGAGACATGAAGAAGATGCTCAACTTCCTTCTTCTTCGTTCTTCTAAAGAACAAGAGAAAAACCTCACCACATATCTCAACAAAGGAGATTAGGATTTGATATGATCAAACATAGATATAGGCTTCTCCCATAACCACATATTTCTATAGTAGAAACCCACCCCAAAAGACAAAAGCCTCACTCAAAGATGGAATATTCTACACATCTCCATGCATGGTAGCATGCTTCTCATGGGCCTTAAGCTCATGAGCAAGCTTTTGCCTATCCCATTTTCTAAATGAGTGCTCTTAGTCCCAAGATTCTTCTAATCCTGGAGTGGTCTAATCCCCAATGTAAAGTCTTTCTTGATTGGATCACATCCAAGTCCTGCTTGTCAAGTCTCCATTCTAAGCACCCATTAGGTTCCTGCTTTGTCGGGCCTCTTAATTCAACTATTGAATTAAGAAAGTCATGAGCGGTGTCTAGCAACACAACATGACCCCCAAATGATTGGAGAGTCAATAGTCTGACTGTAAACCCTTTCATAGACAAATACCACATAATTCGTCCTTTCACCAATCTATACCCCACTCGGTTCAAAGCATGGACAAAGCTGTGAAATTCTACTAGATCGGCTACGCCCACATTCACCAAGAGTTATTCGATTCGCTGTCCCTAACTCATTACTTATCACATAATTTAAGACTTCTTCATGAATTTCCAATTATAAGATACTCGATCATAGTTTATAAGATACCCTTCTTGATACAATCAAGGATTATGACATGTGCTACTTTGTTCAGATCAATAATGTCCAGTTTTGTTAATCTTATGACCGGGATAATTTAGATATTAACATAGTTGCATATGATAGGAGTCTTATTATCATGATCTCATCATGATTTCCTGCATGCTATGTTATGTATCATGAACTTCATTAATCTGATTGAAGATCTAAAATCAATTCGATCGCATCGAACACGCCTTTAAAAGTAATGTGATACAAAAAGAAGGTGATTGCCTTTAGAGCACCTCTCTAACAAACTCCCACTTGCACTAAAGCCAATCGCTTTTGTATCTCATACCATAGGCAAGAACATGAGATTCATACTTCTTTTAGGGAAGTGGCTTAGTCAAAGGATAAGCAATATTCTAATCAGTGGGTACTTTCTCTATCTTTACATCATTCCTGCCCATGATCTCTCTAATCAAATGGTATATGTTGAGTACGGCTCGACCTTTGATGCACTTTACCGATCTTGCTTCGTGTTATGGCTCCATTATTATCACAATGCAAAGGTATCAGATGAACAATTCTAGGTACTACACCTAGTTCAGTAATGAACTTCTTTATCCAAATCGCTTCTTTAGTTGGTTCAGAAGCTGCAATGTACTCTGATTCAATTGTAGAATCTATAGTCGTTCACTGCAGTTCTTGTCACTACCTCAAAAGTATGTCGCGACCATGTTTTCTTCCTATCCAATTGCAACCTCATTTCTCAGTCTCAACAGTTCCCTTCAATTTTTCTATTTCTGGTCACGACCTAACCCGTTTCGCTCTATTTGAACATATGTCGCGACTGACGGATGTCGCGACATCGGCCTCAAGAAGTTGTTGATCTCGCACCATGTTTTTCGACTCTTCACACCATAAACACACTTCGCCCATGTCGCGACTGGCGCATTATGCCATCAAGATCGCGTCGCGACCTCGTAAGTATGTTACGACATCATTTTGTTGTCGCCCAATCGATCCTTCTTGGTCACAACTCCCTCATGTTACGACTAAAATTGTTTATCTTTCATTGTCTCTGTCGCTACATGGGATTTATGTCGCTACTCTAATCGCTTCTTTCCTTGTCGAGATTTATGTTGGTGATCTGCAAGTGATGCTGCCACATCACTATGCCCATCCCTGCTCAACCTCACTTCTTAGTCACAACATTTTAACTGTACGGCTCATTCTTATTATCACGACATGAATTCCAGGTCGCGACCTAGATTGGTGTCTCCAACTTATATCTTTGTCGCAACCTGAAATTTCCTAGTTGCATATTACTGCAAGTCCATTCAAATTCTCTACTTTCTCTCGGTCGTGATTATTTCTCCATAGACCAATATCTTCTTTGAAAGTCCTCCCGTCTCGGGTCTCAGTAAGTGTCTCATTGCCACAACGCATCAAATATAGATAGACTTCAAGGACTTGATTCTTCATCATCTTCATCCCATTTTAATCTGTTTTAATTTCCATGATTTTTGGCCGAATTTTCATTTTCTCGAAATTTTTTGGCAAAGTAAATTTGCAAATAGCACATATTTCACATAAAACAAGCAATTACATTGTAAGAATAATCGGAAAAATGACTGTGGGACCAAGAGTTTCGTGACTCATCAAATTTCAACTTAAAATTCTGCCGTCGCCAAGCAAAGAAGAAAGATTTGTTTGTCCTCAAACAATTTAACTTTTATTTTGAAGGACATTTTATAGAAATTATTAACATGCAATCTTTTTCTTATTCCAATCCCTTAATCGAACAAGAAGATTGCCAAGATATTTCAAACTTTAGTTTCTAACCGAGAAAAGAATGTTTTCAACCCTACAAAAAATAAATTGCTGAATACTGTATGCAAACAGCTCACTAATAATAGATCTTGCTTTGCAGAAAGAGCCTTTCAATATTTGGTTAATTAGTTAATCTCTGAGATCTTCTAGAAATATTAATAAAAGTCCACAAGCTGTTTTTCTTATATTGATTAATAAAATTTAACCTTCAAGATCAAATAGAACTTTTAGGCTTATAATGTTAGGGTTTGGGTATAATTGAAGATTTAGGCTGTGTACCATTTGCGATTCCACTTTTCCAATTAATAAACTCCCCAAACTGCCTCAGACATTACTCAGACGTTATACTCTTCACATCTTCATCCATTTCATCCCAGCCTTTCTTACCAATCCTTTCATTTACTTTTATTTTCAAAATTGAATATAAAATGTTTTGCCTTCTAGCTTTCATCACTATAGGTTCTAATAATAATCCATACTAAATGGTATAGTAATAGGTGTTGAAACACCCCATTTAGCTATTAATTGTCTTAAGAGAGATAGGCCAAGACAAACTTATTCTTTTTTCTAATTCTTCTTCTTTTTCTAGTTCTTCAATTCATTTTTCCTCATCCATCTTTTGTAAATCCAAAAGAAATATATTTCTCACCTGTTCTTTCTCATAATAAATATTCTCATTCTTCAAACTGCATTTAGGCTTTTACAAAGATTATCAGGTGGAGGATTTCTGTGCTTCTAAATGTTGCTATTTGAAGAAATTAGGTATTTTTGGCTTAAAGGGAACCAGAGGTATGCCTTTGTAATATACTCAGGTAGTTGGCAAAGGCCCAAACTCACATGGCCCCTATGACTTCTCGTTAGTTGTTTTTACCCAGGATTTCGCTTCGACCACAATTCAATGTCTAAGACCTTAACCTTGATTGCAATCACTCCCAAGATGTTCCTAATCCTCTCAAGTTTTAAGAATTTTCTGACTTCACTGCATTGTTTTCTAAAGAATTGTGACTGACTCCCATCTTATACACACAGCTTCAATCATCTTATTTGCTCTTTCAATCAGGTATTTTTCCAAATTCGAAATTTAAACTTGATTCAAAACTAAACCGGCAACTTTTATTTCAATTCACTAGTTCCTGCTCTTATTTATTTTTCAGTGTTGTTTTGGATTTAAACAGAGGTCATTGTGTCATTGTACTAATAAGTAGCTTCTGAACATAAATACTTCCTCTCATTAAACAATGAATGATAATAAACAACATATTTCACTAATCGTATCCATGCATCCAAACAAATCACTTATCAACTACAAATCCATCCAAATATTTTTCAACAATAAGTTCTCGATTAAAAACTATTAAAACTAATAACACAATTCATTAATTCAAAAGCACACATCACAAGACATTTTCATTAAACCTTTCTTGATTTATATTTATGATGATGAAGAAGTACAGTGCGGAAAAGAAAAAGTATAATGGTGCTATCTCACTCCCGCCCCTTCTCATAAAAGGCACATGCTGGAGGATCTAAGTCAAAGCTGCACACAGGAAAATTAGGAAAAGGTCATATCTCGGGCTCTTTTCCTGTTCGAGGGTGTTGGTCCCACCTGTCGAGACAACCATTTGTTAAATCCACAAATCCGATCAAGGCACCTTGTTTCTGTTCTATCTGATTCACTATTTTCAGCTCCAAAATTAACCCTAGCATGTCCGGGAGCAAATTTTTGTTTATCAAAACCAAACCTCATGCTATATTTTTCTTCTATAAACATCATTATTATCTTCTAGCTTCATCTCTGCTTTCCTTCATCAATTCCTCCCAAACTTCTTTTGAACCGCTTCCTTATACAGGTACTAAGGCTTGAATCTTTATATGTTACTCATCTAGCTTTTCTTAATGGCAAGACTTCTTCATCTCTTCAGTTCACTATTAGAAGGCTCAATCTGCTTTCCATCTTTTCTCCATTTCTTTTTCTCTCTTATGTCATCCTTCCATTCTCCTTCCTCATCTTTAGATCTGCCAAACACCTTTTCCAATTTAGTTTCAAAATTCTTCTCCGATTTTCTCCATTCCCTCCGCCCTCTTCCCATGTCCTTTACACATCTTAGCATTTCCATGACTTTATGTTCCCTCTCCTTTTCTCGAGCTTCTCGCTGTCTGCAGCCCCCATCGAATCAAATAGGAATGACCCAATCTGGTCCCATTCGAACACCTCTTTTCCTTCGCTTGGAGGATTTGCCTGTAATAGCTGCCATCTCTATGACTGTCATCCCCAACAGCTCTGCTGCCTCACTCATCCAGCTGCTTTTACTGCCCATGTCACCTCAAGACGGTCGAGGAGATACCTTGGGGCAGGTTTTTCTTTTCTTCATCACATCCTCCCACCCAAACAAGATGCATAGTCTCAAGCCGGGACATGTTAGTGAGGGATTAGTCCTCTCGTTGCTTAGGTGGTCCCCCATCACCCCTCACTAGACCTCTACTTTATAGCCTTGGTGCGGCATAAAGAATGATTGCTTCCTCGTTTCTAACCCGTACGTAGACGTTTTTTAATCGGGAGGATCACCGAAGACAAGAAGTAGAACTAAACCTTAGCTTCCCTCTCCACAGGGAGCCTGTTGATAGAATAGTGAGGGTTCTTTCTTTGTGCTTCCTACCTCCCCGTCTGGTGCCAGCTAGGGAGGTCGATACAATCTTCTCTGATTGGGTTCTACCAGCTTTAAACAATCTGCTGATTTTTATTTGAATATCCATCATTCTCTGCCTAAAGGGTACCTAGGATCGCCAGACGAAACTCGCTGGTCTCTCTCATCCCCACCATATTCGCATAGAATTCCCTGGCCATAGTAGAGAATCCAGGCATTGTGTGTGCACAGAAGCTCTCCTAACCTCTCTTTTCTATAATTTCAAAAAAAATGGGAGATTAGCTTCCCAAAACTTTCGTATTTAAGCCCTCTTGTCACCCAACACCTGAACTATATCCTTAGCTTCCGCAGAGACAAAGTCTTTGTCTTCCTCTGATTCTCCTTCTTCTCGTTTTCTGTTCCGCTTATCCTCTGTCTCATGCCTCTACTCTCAACTCGTTCCTCCATTTTTGGTTGTTTGCTCCCGTATCGTCATAGTCTCGCATCGAGGTTCTAGATGAACCCTCCATTCCTTAGCAATGGCCACCATGTTCATTTATTAATCATAAGATCCAACAGATTCTAAGACGGCTATGGTGAGAATTAGACTGTTTCTAGGGTTTTGGTAGTCGAGATAAGGAGAATGAGAAGTTAGGGAAGATACAGCGGATTAGGGTTGGATGAAATTTGGCTATTTAGTTTCGATCTTTATATTGTGAATGGGCTCAAGGTCATCATTGTCTTATGGAATGTCGTGACATTAATGCCTACGCTATAACACTAATTGCTAACACTTAATGTCCCAATTAAGGTCGCGACGCCCAAATTAAAAGGTTTAAAACCTCAATTTATTGCATTTTAGACAATTCTGGTCACGACCTCCTTAAGTTTTGTCGCGACTCGAAATGTGGTCCTGACTAAAAAATTGGTGTCGCGGCCTATTTCTTTCTTTCTTCAGTTTTTCCTGGTCGCAACCTAAATCCCAATGTCGCGACATTGTGCCTTATCTCAGTCTTTTAAAACTCGCACATTTTGTTGCGACCTGAAAGTATTAGTCACAACACTAATTTCAAACAATAATTGTTACGACCCCAAAAGTGGTCGTGACCAATAAAACGATGTCGCAATCTGATATTTCTCATTCTCTTGTTTTTCCATTCAAAGCACGGTCGTGACCTCTAAAGTATGTCGCGACATAGAAGTACTACGGTCTTGAGAATAGTTCAAATTCATAAAGAGGGCGAATCAATAGACCCAATTCAAACAAACACAAATAATCAACCTTCATCATTCAAATATGCAAATCCAACTCATGAAGCATCGATTCAATATTGAATGAAAAATAAAATAAATCCCAAACTGATATTCATTCTCCACAAAACCGAATTAATATTAAGCAGAGGGTATGGTACTTCCCCTTGTAGTTCATTGCTTGCATATTCTGTGCGAGAAATCCTTGGGTCCTTCCATTTTCTCTTGCGGGTTCATTGTCTAAATTCAAACAACACATAAAATAAAATAAAGAGTTTAAACCTAAAGGAAATCAAAGAATTCAAAATTAGCTACTTGAACTCATTCGAATAAATAGATCAAACTAAAATAGTAAATAAAGTCAAATGCCAAAAATAGAATAGAAAAACTCATTGGGTTGCCTCTAAAGCTACTCGGTTGAGTCCTTAAATTTGGACTTCTTGCTATGACTTTCTTGTTTCGACAATTTTATTTCCACTCAATTAGGAATCAATCATATTTCTTCCAAGATATTGCTTTAATCACGACCATTTACTTTAAACTCTTCTCCATTCTTGGTTTTCAATGTCAACGCCCCCAGTGCGTAGGCAATGTTCAAAAGCTGGATCCATAGCTGAAATCATCCATGATATCTCCATAACCTCCTCTCTTCAAATCTGAGAACATTGATATCATACACCTTTGAAAATGAGAGCGTGCATAACCTAAATGGCATTCTTCTAAAAGCAAAAGTACCATAAGGGCATGTGAAAGTAGTTTTCTCCTGGTTCTCAGGTGCTATAGCAATTTGGTTATATCCAGAATATCCATCAAGAAAACATAAGTGAGGATGTGCTGCCAACCTGTCTAACATCTGATCAATGAAAGGCAAAGGGAAATGATCTTTCCTGGTTGCGGTATTCAATTTTTACGTAATCTATACACACCTCCCATGCTTGTCCGCGAGTTCTTGTAGGAATCGGTTCATTCCTTTCATTTTTTATCCACTGATGAATCCACTCTTCTTGAACCACATGGTTGGGCTCACCCGGGAGCATGTGATATTGCATAAATAAATCTTGCATTTAATTTTTAAGTATGCTGTGGCATCTTTCATAGGGTTGACCTCCTTTGGTGTTCAACTAATGTTTTACATCATCATTCAGAGTTTGTTCATGCAAATAGAAGAGTGATACCCTTTAGATAACGATTGACGACGATAGCCTTTATCTTTCATAAATTTGACAGCCTTTGCTCTTCATTTTGATCCAATTCATTGATATGATTCTTGGTTTCCCATTTAAGTTTCTAAACATATTTCAAATGAGCTGAACAATTCTTTCAAAAATAATAACCCATACGCACTAGTCTCTTGTTTAGTAACTTTCTTTTCCTAGCTGTAGATTTTCTTTGCATTTTCATTCAAACTGTTGTTTCCTATTTTGAAAAGCGGAATCACGATGGTTCATAATCAGCACTCTCAATATCACTGGAAATTCATCTCATTTTCATTAATAGAATGCGCGATTACAATCAAAAGATCAAGTCAAAAGCGATAGGACTCTTTATTATCTCTGACATTACAATTTTCTGCATCAACATTAGATTGTGTCAAGCTTTTGTCGGGTTAAAGTGCCTTTGCTTCATTTCCCACCCTCCAAGGTCGACTCACCCTTTTGCATCAATTAATGCGACTCACAGTTGCTAAGAAGGGTCTTCCCAACAACAGAGGGACCTAGTTGTCTTCTTCCATTTTCATAACCACAAAGTTCACAGGGAAGATAAATTTCCCTACCTTGACCAGCACATCTTCAAGAACCCCTTTTGGTTGAGCCATGGATCTATCAGCCATCTGTAGTATAATTGTTGTTGGGGTAAGTTCCCTAAAGCTCAATCTTTGTACCACTGATAAGGGCATTAAGTTGATGATGGCTCCTGAGTCACATAAGGCCTTCTTGAACTCATATTTCCCTATTTGACGAATGAGTGAAATTTGCACAGGTCCCTCTTGGCAAACTTCTCACGAATAAGCATAGCTATAGTGGCGGTCAGTTCACTGTCCTTCCCCGACAATCTTCTGCTTCTTCTTGCTCAGTATCTCCTTCAGAAATTTTGCATAATTGGGCATTTGAGTCAATGCCTCTACAAAGGGAATACTAATTTCTATCTTCTTGAAAATTTCCAAGAATTTAGAAAATTGTTCTTCCTTCTTTGCTTTCTGAATCCTTTGTGGAAATGGGACTGCAGGGGTGTAAGCTTTAACCTTCTCTTTCTGTTTCTGCTCACTACTTTTCTCAAGCTGCTCAGTTTGCACTTACTTCTCTGTTTCTGTAGTCCTCTCTGCCATGCTCTTTCCATTCTCTCCTCTAGTTGCCTTTTCTTATTTTTGATCAGTCTTCTCTTTACGTTGCATTTATCTTGCGCTCATCTCTGTGACTCTCGGTAGGAATTTGCCATATAGTCCTTTGGGTTTTTCTGAGTGTCACTGGGGAATGCATTCTTGTTTTCGTTTTGCAAAGTCAAGGCCAGTTACCCAACCTGTGTTTCCAAGTTCTTCAGGGAAGCATTGGTGTTTGATTGAAACATTTTTGAGTTGGATTTAAGAGCTTCCAACTCAGCAAATTTCTATTCATGGGTGTGGAGCAACTTTTTGTTATCCCCCATGAACTGCAACATCTGCTCCTTAAATGACTGGGTCCTCTTCTGACCTTGATATTCATTTCTTTGATCTCCTTGCTACTGCTATTGCTAGAACCTTGGTGGATGATACCCTTGCTAGAAATTCTGCCCTTGTCTTTGACCTTGTGATGCTCCTCCACCATATGAGAAGTTCTCATGGTTCCTCAGTGCTGGATTGTAATGTGTGGGCAAGTTGGGATTTGGCTTGAAATGATAACTTCTCGGTTCATTATGGTAATTGGCCTCCTCAAGTGCATAAGGATCTTCTTCAGTAGGTCCCTCAGCACTTCTTCTTATCCCATCTGTTTCCACTGCTCTAATCTCATGGCAGAATGTAGTTTTTTATCCTGTTTATCCATCCTGTGCATAATAGCATCTAACTTTGCTTCCATGGCAGTCATCTTATTTAGCTCAATGACTCCACTCCCTCTTGCCTTGCTGTAGCTCCTTGTAAATTCAGATGGAGCTTTCATGTTGCATTTGGCTAGGTTTTCTATCAAATCCCTTGCCTCCTCTGCATTTTTCCTCTTGAATGCCCCACAGCAAGAAGCATCTATGATACCTTTAGAAGTATCATTCGGTGACAGACAATATCCATTGTGTCTTGATCTATGCCATGCATAGGACATCTCTTCAACAACCTTTTGTACCTTTCCCATGCAGTATACAAGCTTTCATCCTCCCTTTGTTGGAACACTATGATTTCCCTTCTTCTTTCAGTTGTGAAGGATGGGGGAAAAAATCTGCCTAGGAATGCTTCCACCAACTCTTCCCATGTATCAACTGATCCATATGGTAATGATTTATACCATGTAGGTGCCAATATCTCTTGGAGAAGGGAAAGAGGTGTAGCTTTATCACCTCACGGTCTCACACTATTCAACAACGATGTTTGCCATCGAGGAATACGCAGGTGTTCATTAGGATCTTGATTAGGATGGCTAGTAAAGCCGATTTATGAGACCATGGTGATCAAGGGAGTGGTTTTTAACTCAAGTTGGTAGCCTCCCTCTGATGGTACATTACGTACAGTGAGTATTACGCTTGGATGACAGGCCTCCAGAAATCCTCCATTGTGTCTTGCATTGGAGGTCTTTCTACTGTTGTTTCTTGTTCAACTGTCTGATCAATTCTTTCATTTGTCATGGTTTCTTTTTCTGCTCTGTTGACTTTCCTTAAGCTCCTCAGTGTTCTTTCCAATTTAGTGTCTACAGGAAATAGATCTTATTAAACTACATTGCATTAATTATCTTCTAAATGGAGATATATTGAAATGAATTGGAAACAGTGGTATCAAAAATCATATATCCTTTAATCTCTCTAAAAGATTAGTAGCTTATGCAGCTACTGCTGTCAAAAATGTTTTTGTGTATTTCTTTTATAAAATGAAGAAAAATGTCTAAATTAGCATTTCTCTCTTTTGTCGAATGCGATTTATTTTTCAAATCCTTTGATCACGTGATGGCCATAAAACTTGTTTGCCTTTTTTGTTATATAGACTAAACCTCTCAATTTAACACCTCTCTAGGAGTCTTCTTTCCACTATGGCCATATCAAATTGGACTAGGTTCTTTAAAAATGAATAAAAGCTGGTTTAATGACTACGGAATTATGAATAGGTTTGATACATGACCTTTGCAAGTGCATAGGTCATACAAGTAGTAAAAATTGGATGTAAGTCCTAGATATCATTCCCACAAAAATTGACTTGGATTCTCAAAAATCAATTACCCCAACTACTCAAGATCCATACTATCTGAACTTCAATGATAAAGTTTAGCAACTAAAGATTTAAGGATAATTGTCTTAAAGATAACATGAACTTGACTTAGAGACTGATAAAAGTAGTATGTGAACTTATATACCGCCCATGATTAGTTGGGTTGAATCGGAGTTCTCTGTAAAATGAACACTAATAAGGAAGTACTGTGAAACAGTCAATTTCTGCATTATATCCCATTTAAAACTCTATCCTAAATTTGGATCTGGATTTGTCAAAGATGCCTGATATTGCAAGTTGGATTTCTCCTTTTATTCACCAATTAAATATCCCTGTTTCTCTCGAAGACAGGGGTTTAATCAGCTACTTGTATTCAACATATTCTTTACAAGATTTTGGTATTTTTCTTTCTCAATACTTCATACCCATTTCTTGAGACTGTAGATTTCTTACTTCCCAAGTCAGGGGCATTGCAAGATTTCCACAACTTGATTGATGACTCAGCCTTAAAATCTAATAGACTATCTCCACCCGCCAGTTAGATCACAGCTAACACATGGTCAAGAGTTTTCCAAAAGATTAAGATGAAATCTTTGATGATTTAAATTGATAAATAATCCCCTCCAACATCAATTATGAGTGAACTACGTATTTATCTAAGTGAACTCTCAGAGCTCAATAGTTCTTCAATAATGGTCCAACATACCCACTATTAGAATGTTCTAACTCACCGGGAATCGCCATCTGTGTCACTCAGGGCCTCCTGAAAATCGGAGCGGGATCTGATCCTTGGGCGGAGTATTGAAACTACTATTAGGAACAATTAGCAAAAACACATCAATCAAATAAATCCTCTCCAAATTCCAGGTAACCTTCTAATTTATGCGGGAAGGCGCGACTAACAATAAATTCAAACTAGTGGAAGCTAAACACAAAGCGCATTACAATCAACAATGGGCGATAAATTGCCACTTTGCAATTGCGATAAAGCCCCGAGAAGAGACGATTTCTAGAAATAGTATAGATTTCATTTGAACTCAGGCAAGAAATTGTAAAGAAATTGAAATATTGCTTCCAGCTTCAACATTCTAACAAATCGTTGGTTCAGATCCAAGAAAAGAAAGAAAAAATATATATATTCTAAAAAATATCTGATGAATTTTCTTCCCATTTAAGGTTCCCAAAAAGAAAAGCTAACTTTACTAAAACTGTGTACGCCTATTTATAACTTTCACAATTTGGGTATGGTTCTAAGGCTTCAGATGGATTTCCCTAAATCAATGGCCAAGCTCACTGTTTTAGGTCGCGACTTCAAAGGCTTGTCGCGATGTAAAATTACTGATGCAGTTTGTCTGAGTGCGTAAATTGCGAGCTAGTTTGCAACCTTCTTTCTTTTGTTTCCAGGAATTGATGTCGTGACCTCAGACCGTTAATCGTTTCTCACTCTCTCTCCTTTCTTTGCATTTTCTATGTCGTGACCTCGATTCGATGTCGTGACCTCGATTCGATGTCGCGACCTCTTTTCTGTTGCGACGTCATTCAGTTGTCTTGAGCCTTCAAGCAGGTCGTGACTCAAAACTGTTGGTCTAGTTGTTTTCTTGTCGCGACATGGAATTTAGGTCTTGACCAAGTATTTTCTTTAATCACTACAGTTCTTGTCGCGACCTCAAACGTATGTCGCGACCATGTTTTACCTCTTCCTATCCGATTAAGCAGCCTCATTTCTTAGTCTCAGCGGTTCCCTTGATTTTCTATTTAAAGTCGCGACCTAAGCTGATCTTTCTGTTTTGGAATATATATATGACCTCGGAATTTGATAACGCAACATATCAGTTCACATTGCGGTTATGTTGATATTTGTAGCAACCATGTTTTTCTGACTCTTCAATAAATTCTATGTCCGCGACGAGTTCCATGTTGCGACTGGCGTATTGTTTTCCTCACTGCATTCTGTAGCCATGACCTCGAACTTTTATGTCGCGACCTCTGTTTACATTGTTAGCCACTGATCCTTGGTCATAGCTCCCCTTCTCATGTTGCGACTCAAAATTGTTTATCTTTTCATTGTCTTGTCGCGACATGGGATTTATGTCGCGACCTAATCATTTCTTTCCTTGTTGAGATTTATGTTGCGACCTTAAAAGTATGTTGCGACATCAATTATGTCATCTGTGCAACCTCATTTCTTGATCTAACGTTTTTAAGCGTACGAATCCATTCTTATTATCGCTGACATGAATTCAGTCTAACCTAAATTGGTGTCTCAAAACATATCTTTGTCACAACTGAAATTGCCCTAGCAGAGACATTGCAAGTCACGACCTTACTCTGAGTCGCGACATTATTTCTCTTTTGTCACCAACAATATCTTCTTTGGAAGTCCCTCCTGTCTTGGTCTCAGCAAGTGTTCCTCTTTGTCGCAACAGCTTTTCATCCAGCATAGTATGACTTTTGGTCGCGACCTTGATTCTCTGTCGCAACCTCATTAGGCTCTTGATCTGTTTTCACTTCTGATTTTTGCTGGAATTTTCATTTCTACTTTAAATTTCTGCAAAATATAAATTTGGTAAATAGCACATATTTCTGCATAAAAAAAAGCAATTACATTGTAAGAACAATCAGAAAAATGGACTAAAAATTCAATGAGTTTGTGACTCATCAGTGGGCTGATTCATTCTTGTCTAGCTAAAGAGCCAATGTATACATTTCTACAAGAGACGACTACTTGTAGTTTGTGGAAGACACTAGAAAATAAATATATAAAGAAAAGCAATGAGAATCGGTTGTACCTGTTGAAGAGATTATTCCTTCTCTAGTTAAAATTAAGTATGATCATTAGTTCCCATATTAATGAGTTTAATAAATTAATTGTTGAATTATTAAACTTAGATGAGACCTTCAAAGATGAACGTAATTAGGCTATGTTATTGATTGGTTCTCTTCCTGATGAGTTGGATCATCTTTGAATTGCCCTTATTCATGGGAAAGAAAAACTGTCTTTTGAAGAAGTTTATTCTGCTTTGTTGAATTATGAAATTCAGAAGAAAAATCAAAGAGAACATCAAGATGAGTTAGTGGAAGCATTGACAGTGAGAAGGTGTAGTCAAAATCAGAAATGGAAAAAAAAAAAAAAGTGGCATCAAAGAGTAGACTGGGAAAAAATGAGTGTGCCTTTTGTCATGAGGAGGGGCATATGAAGAAAGATTGTCCTAAGTTGAAAAAGAAAGATAAGGGCAAGTCTATGTCTAATGCGTGTGTTATTGAGCGTGGTGGTGATTCTAGTGATTCTAAGTTCTGTTTAGTTGGTCATCAAACTATTACTAGTTTGATGAATGAATTTTGGATATGGATTGTACCTATCATATGTGTCCACATTAAGGAGTGGTTCTTCAAGTTTGAAGAAGTTGATGGTGGAGTTGTTTATATGGGTAGTGGTGATGTTAGTTATATCTTTGGGATGGGTTTGATCCAGTTGAGGAATCGTGATAGATCAATTAGAGTTCTGAAAAATGTTCGGTATGTACCAAAGTTGAAAAAGAATCTCATCTCTTTAGGGCCCCTATAATCTAAAAGCCTTTTCGTGAATATTCGAGATGGAGTTCTAAATGTCACTTCAAGCGCTCTTTTGATTATGAAAGGCACAAGAAGAAATAATCTGTACTACTATAATGGCGGTACAGTGACTAGAGTAGTGGCCACGATTTCTAGTAGTAATGAAGATTCAAAGATTACTAGTTTGTGGCATAGACGTTTAGGGGCTGCAGTTGGAGAAGTGAGCAAGTATATGCATGATCCTGGTAAAGGACATTGGCAGGCAGTGAAATGGATTCTACGATACTTATTGAAAACTATAGATGCTGGCTTAGTCTTTAAGCGAGATGATACATGCGATCAGTATGTTATTGGCTTTATTGATTTAGATTGTGCTTGTGACTTGGATAAATGGCAATCGAAAACCGGTTATATGTTTACTCTTTCAGGAGCACTAGTAAGTTAGAAGTCTACTTTACAATCTAAAGTTGCTTTGTCCACTACTAAAGCAGAGTACATGGCATTGACCAAGGCTGTAAAAGAGGCTATTTGGTTAGAAGGACTATTGGATGAATTGGGGGTTGGTCAGAAGCAAATCTTTATTTATTATGATAGTCAAATTGTTATTTTTTTAGCAAAGAATTAACTATTCCATGTTCGTATGAAGTATATCGATGTTCCCTATCAGTTTGTGCAGGAGATTATTAGTGAAGGATGAATCTTACTTCAGAAGAATGAGACTACCGAGAATCCCGCATATATATATATGTTCACTAAAGTTGTGATAGTGATCAAGTTCAATCATTGTTTGGACTTGATCAACATTCTTGGTTGATTACCTTTGTCGAAGAGATCATTTGAAGGCGTTACAACTTTTGTCAAAGAGAAGTTTCGAGGCAGGATTGGCATATTCGTCAAGGTGGAGAATTTTTTTTTTTTTTTTTTGTCTCATTTTGCAATCCCACGTCGGTTAAAAGTGGAATTTGCTTCCACCTCCTAGCCTATAAAAGGGATTTTGATTCTTTGTAATATTTGCATTTCTTCCCATCTACTTTAGGGTATTTGTAGTATTTCCCAATTTCTTAGGTATTTACTTTTTGGCCCAATTTCTTAGGAAATTGATTTGTCGTCCTAAGTTTATAATTCTCTTGTATTAGTGGAAGTTATTCATTGGCGCTCGAGGACGTAGGAATTTATACCGAACCTCGTTAAATTCTTTGTGTTCTCTTTCTTTCTACCTTTACTTATTCTATTTGTTGCATGATTTGGTGCATTGGCACAACAACCATCAATCTCGCAATCTAACTTGTATATATCCTTTAAAATTAGATTAAGGCAATGATCTGCACAAAGTGACTAATTAATGTGTTTATACATCTCAAAAATTAATCGCCCTACAACCCATAATTTTACTATAATATCGTGACTATACTTGAACTACATTGCTTGAACTCACACATTCAATTTCTCATCAAACAAATGGAACAAATTGATTTGCATTCTTCGAGGAAAATCAAAGCATCAATAGATTTCAAAATGGTATCCTTTGAGGACAATAAGCAAGGAAGTTGATAAGTGTTCTTTTACGTTGTCCTGCAACCATCACGCATTATTGTTCCTTTCGGCCTTTTTCCCAGGCTTCACGATAATAATTCCGCAGAAAGTGGAACTACCTTGGCATCCTTCAAAAGATTAACTCCTAAGTGATGGTAGCAGGACCTTTATCATAACCAGTACCGTATAACATATAACACTAGCTTAAAGTATAAGAAATTCACCGTATTAATAGGAATGTCTGCATCATAAAATAATCTCTCAACTTCCATATCAGCTCTCCAAACAACTTTTTCCCTACCTAATACACTCTTAATAGAAGGCTAGGCTCCTTGACTAGTTCTTGGTGCAAAATATTTATCTATTGTTGATTTTTTCCTTTTTCCACTACTTGTTGTTGCTGCTTTAAGATTTTTCATTTGTTGAACCTCTTCTTCACACTCTGGCATATCCCCCTCAAATTGTGATACATTATGACCACATGAATGCTCAAATTCATTAGCTTCTTCGGTTGCTAGTTTGATTCACAAACTCCTATAAAGGAATTTTCCATTAGAAATCTAACATCATGAACAAATTTGCATGCTCCAATGTCCCCTACTTCAACAGATGTTTCTTCATTATATGAATTATCCCACCTTTTGCAACTTTTTTTACAATACAAACACTTTGAAGCTTTCCTTCCATTTACATATAGTTCTTCAAAGACATGCTCTCTTGTATAGTCAATCCTGCTTCTACTAGATTGTGAGTTTACATTTGAATCTTGACTAATTGAAGGGGTCAAGTTTGATTCCATTTCTTACTAACGGTAAAAAAACATCAATGGAAAATATGTATAAACTTGTAATTCTTAATATCTTATTGAAATAAGTCAACAATTTAACAATTTAAAAAATCAACTATTAAAACAAACTATCAAACAATAAATTAAAAATTAACTAAATTTACTCATATATTTTAAAATCATGACAAACTAGATGTTGATTATAGCTTCTAAAAGTTGTAACTCCATCTGTTGTACCTTATAACTAATTTCTTTGTATTCATTTGAGTGGAAATATATATTAAACTATCGTGAGTGATATTATTGTTATCAATTTAGAGTGTCTTTCACAATTAGTATATAGAAATGCTTTGACATTTAAAATTATATATATAATTGCAGGCATTTTCAAAAAGTAAGGTTTTGAAAAGAAAATATGAAGAATATTTTAGAATCACAATTCAAATGTAAAAATATAATAAAAATGTAAATGTTTGATTTCAAAGACCTTATTAAGTGGAACCCTCACGTGATGAAAAGGTAAAGCATTGAAAGAATAGTGAACGTGGATTAAAAAGAAACTGAAAGGAGAGTTAATGTGGGTGAGAAGAAAATAAGGCCAAACTTTATATTTTTTATTTTTCTCTTCCTTTTATATTTAGTATAAATAAGTCAAACCAAAATTCTTTTATAAATATATTTTTTAATAAATTTGTAAATTTGAGAATATTGTTCCCAATTGTGTGTTTTTTTTTTTTTTTTTTGTCCTTTATGGGTCAAAAATTCCAATCAACCTTCAACATTTGTAGTTCTTATTTCTGCCTTCATCAATGAATTAAACGCTCTATGATTTCATATTTTCATCTTTACAACAGTATTTCCTAGTCTTATACGCCCATGTACTTCTTTTTCGGGAAAGAAATATGAGAATTTAGCAATCTCTGTGCAATAAAAGTTAAACTCGATCTAATTTTTCTCGCTTCACACACAAGTCCTATTTAAAAAAACTATGGTTGAATCAATGAAAAGGTTTTGGATTTTATTTGCCCGTGGCCTTTAACAATCCCTAATTTTGAAGAATCTCATTTTTTTTTTCTTTTTGGAAACATTAAGTGATTAAGTTTCTCACCTTCTATGGATATAATTTATCTAAAAATTTTGGAAACATTTCCATTTAATCCACACATATCCAAGTAGGAAGTCAAAAATAACATGAAATGAGAGTGTAAAATAAAAATTAAAAACCTAAGATCCAATTCAACAATGGTAGCTGACGGTGCAGTGATGACTGCATCAAGACAACACAAAGTCGACGATTATAGGCCGACAAAAAAAAACAAAAAAAGACAACGACCTCATCACCATGACATGAGCTGCAATGCATTGCAAAGAAGAGGGCAATAGGGGAAGACACAATACATAGCTTATATATTCTATCAAAACAACTTCATTTTGATGCCAAAAGCATCAAAACGATGTCATTTTGATTGAATATTTTTTAAAGAAATATAATCATCAAATCGGACAATTATGTGAAAACTAGCTAGTTAAACCGGTTCAATCTCTAATTCACATGGTTCCGTGCCAATTCAAAGCCTACCGATCTAACCATCAAAACTGGACTAGAACAATGACCAATCAACAGTCAAACTGGTCAAACCGACTAGTCCAGTTTTAAAAACATTGGTCTATATATAAAAGTACTTGATAATTAAGATTGGTGATAATAGACATATGAATATGATGTTACTCCACTACCTCCAACACTTTAGCTCCAACCTTATCATTTTGATTGACTTGTCAAATAATACATCAAATTATTCTTCAAACAAAATCTTTATTATTTTTTTTTGAAATTTTACTCATATAAATATATACTCATTCACTACCTTGCAACAAACGGCCACATAATTAAAAAATGGGATTTTGAAGAAAATAATACTAATATGAAAGACATAAATCTAGTGTACCTAACATGGAAAAAAAAGAAATTATAAAGTTTTAATACAACTTTTTCCTTCAAAATTCATATTATGCCTATATATTTACCCATAGTTTTCTTAGCACTTTTCATGAAAAACTCGAAGATGGAAATAGAACTTGTGCCAGTTAAAAAAATTTTATTGAACTATATATTAAACACAAAAAGTTAAAGTTTAAAAAAGAATATGCATTTATCCATTCTATATAATTGTCATATTAAATTTCTCAAAAAAAATTTGTCATATTAAATGTAGAGACAATCACATCGAAGGTGGAACAATCATTAAAAATAGTTTCAACACAAATAAAGGAATAAATGAAAAGAAAGTTATCCTAAAACCAACAATTCGTACTAAAGGATTAAACCTTTTCTCTTATGAGGCAAGACAAGTATATCCATTATAATAGTATTTTCTTAATAGTGTTATATTAAAAATCTAATTTCATTTCTAAAAATTAATAATTATTGTTATAAATATCAATGTTTGACAATTCTTTTCTTATAATAGCCATATAAATTCTTAAGAGCAAACTTAATTTGTTTTTACCCAATTTTATGAAGAAAATATAGGAAATATTTAAAATTAAAAATCAAAGATACAAATAAAGAAATCCTAATACTTTAAAATTATGAGTGAATTTATCTAGTTCTTTTATATAAATTAAACAAATTTTATATTTGTTTTCTTAAGAATAATTATTGATGGTTGAATACAATTATATATAAATATAATGAATTAGTGGTTGATAGACCTGTCGATATATACCAAATTTCTATCAACGTGCCTAGAACTATTCAATCCCTGTGATGGTGCCAAAAACTTGATATATATATATAATTTTAAAATAGACCATAAAACTATAACCAATTTCATATATATATATATATATATATATATATATATATATATATATATATATATATATAATTGTAGACCATAAAACTATAACCAATTTCTAACATTAGCACCAAGAACTATTCAATCCCTTAGGAATGCCAAAATCTTGTTGTTTTGACTAAAAGAATTATAAATGTTTTAAATGTGTGTATGTAATAATGCAAAATTATTGATTAATTCTCAAGAGTGCACAGGTAATACAAGTAATAAAAGTGGATTTTAAATCCAGATATCATTCCCACGTGGATTATTGAGAGATTTAAAGATCAATTACCCCACTACTCAAGATCCTTACTATTTGAACTCAAATGTACAAAATTGATTTGTTTAAACTAAAGAAAGAATGACTAATTAATTCTGCTATAACAAAATTCAAATGAATTGAATTGGGAGTTCATTGAGTAAAGTTAACACTAAGGAAATAGATCCAATGTATAATTATCAATTTTTGCATCATTATAACATAGTTCAACATCAGAGTTTGAAATACGAACTTGTCAAATATGCAAGGTTGTATAGTTTAGTTCCTTCATACTATACATTTCACTAATTAGAGAACCATATTCCTTCCAGAGACACATGGGTCTAGCAGGTTCTGTAGGATATAATCTCTTACAAACTAAGTATTTTTCCTTTCGGTACTTCACCACAATTCACAGGACTAAGATTTCTTGCCCCATCAGACATGACAATGCAAGTCTTCTCCCGATCTAGTGGCATCTCATCCTTTGAATTTGAGTAAACTTTCTATCTCATTAATTAGATCTATGCTAACCACGGGATCAAGATCATTCCATCGGACATAGGAGAAACCTACAATCAATTAAACTAATATATCGACGACTAATCCTCACACCATGAATAAATTAGTGATCTATCGAGTTCATTAGTTCCATAATATTAGTCGCATACCCCAATGTATATTTATACTCGAGGATCTCCACGTCTCTGTGTCACTCGGGGACCTCTAAATCGAGCAAGATCTGACCACTTTACGGGTAGAAATTTACTAATATTAAGAACAATTAATTTCAAGAACAACACCAAAATTGATAAATTCAAGATTTTTAACTCAAGCAATTCTTTTAAGTTATGAAATGATAACTAACACGGAGTCCATTCCCGGAGAACTCAGGTCTTTCAATCGGATTACGAATACTTGATAACTAACTCATCGGAGAGATTCATTGAAATTGCAAGTTAACTTAAATAAAGAAACTCCAGAAATTTTCCAAATTCCATTGAAATTAGCCAATAATGAAAACCAAATTTTTACAATGAACCCAGGCTCTTGAAAACTTATTGGATCATTACTCAAATCAGAAAATACTAACTAAAATGTAAAAGTGAGTTCGTCGTGAAATGCAGAAAAATAATATACAAAGGGAGACAACTACCCAAATGTTCCAGGTTTGAAAATGAAAGCTACATACGATTGCCTATGTGCTTCTATTTATAGGTATTCAAATGAGTGAATTTTACTTGAAATTTGAAATTGTATGGATTACCAAAAACTGGCCTAGTTGACGACTTTGTCTTGACATAGAAAATTATGTCGCGACATTGTAGCTATTTTTGTCCTCCAGCTTTGTTGTGGCTTGTAGTGTTATGTAGCGATAGTGTTCTGTGCATTTTTTCTTGAATTATGTCGCGACATACTTTGAAAATGTCATGTGAGCTCCTTGAATTCGTCTTGTGATTGTCGAGACCTCGTGTCTTAATCGTGACATTTATTTCATCCCTTATAGTGTTAATACTTGAATGGTATGTCGCGACATAAAAACCTTGGTTGCGACAAATGTTTTTCCCTACCGCTCTTCACTATGTCACGATAATAAATTTTGTGTCGTGACATTCTTCTATCTTCTCAACCTTTGTCAGATAATAAATCTAATAATAGTGATAGAGTTCCTTGCCATGCGATGCCACCCTCTGAACTTTATGTCGCGACATAAATTAGAAATGTTGCGACATATTTTGCACCTTGAACTTGTCATTTCTGAAATATTTATCACAACATTGTTTTGTTGTGTCACTACATTGTTTTGTTGTGTCACGACATTCTTTCTTCCCTCTCTAGTTCTTTATGTCCGCGAAAGCAGTTTGAATGTCTTGAAAAATCTTCTTGCCGTTTGCCTTGATGTTTGTCTGACGAAGAAAAAGAATGTTGCGAACATTCTTCTTCTTCTATCTTATTCTTGTCCATGACAATGCTTTTATGTCACGACATAATTACGGCGAATTTTTTAGGACTTCTCGGGAAGTAATAGGGACATAAAAATCCATTGTCACGATAGTTCTATCTACGTTTTTCGTTATGTGACATTCATTTCTTTGTTGCAACATTTCTTAATCAATCCTTCTCATATTATGTTGCTGCGACAAAATTTGAAATTTCCTGACAATCTTTAGACTTCAACTTGAGTTGACTTTGTCTTTGGCCAGCGACATATCGGCCTTTGTTCAGACACTACCTACTAGTTGCCTTGAACCACATTGCGACATTACGAGATTATGTCATAACACTTCGGAGATTATGTCTCAACATTTTCCCTTAGCGATTTTTTCTTTATACCTTCTTTGGATTTGTTTCTTATGCGTTCAAAACACAAAAACCTGAAAGTTAGTGATAATTCCATAATTCTACATTAAAATGAATCATAAACTTCTAAAATTTTTCAAGAAAAATTAAGTAAAAATAGATGAGTTTAGGACTCATCAAATTCCCCCAAACTTAAAGTTTTCCTTGTCCCCAAGCAACGAAAATAAAATTTTGTTTGTCCTCAAACAATTCAACATTTATTTTTAAGGACATTTTCTAGTTGCACTAGACATCTTTCCCTTGTATCCTGATTTAGCTTCCCAATGGGGTAGTTGGCAACATTATTTTTGAACAAGTTTCTCGAGACGAGGAAGATTATCGATTTCGTTTACTAAACAAGCAAATAATTCCTATAGTGTAAACAGTTCAATTATTTAACCTTGATTTGTGAGTGCAGTGATGGTCTTTCTCCTTTTCTGCCAATGGATAAGTTAATTTCTGAGACAGCACTCATATAATAAACATCTCCTTGATTCTTAAGTCTTATATGCTTGTTTGTCATATTAATCTCCACTAATGTAGCGAATACAACCTTTAAGATCCAATTAGGTCTTTTAGGTTTGTAATGTGTGGCAGGTAATTGGTGAAATAAATGGACAATTTAGGTTCGAGTTTACCAGTTCCGCCACAGCTCAACATATTTGTAGGGCTGACCCGAAACCCTTCAAGATTCCACAGGGTGGTCGACTAGTGAAGTTCCACTGTACAATCCTGGGGTGTCGATGGGACCCAAACTTAAGAAAGAAGTAACACTGCGTTAATATAATACCTCGATATATATATATAAAAAGTTCCCTGACTAGCTCAAAATCTAGAGCTGTCTTACTATAGGTCACAACCACGAGCACACATGATAAGGACTCATATGAGTTGATACTAAGATCGAGGCATTACAGAGTGTTTAAATTTAGGAGCCTACGAAAATACATAGGTCAGTAAAACAAAGGCGAAAGATAAGATAGAATACTCTGTTTGCCGCGAGCAGTGACGTAAATTTGCGCGAGGTAGATCTCTGATTGCTGGACTGAGAGCGGATTTAAAACAATAAAACGTGAGATAATAAATCTCAGTGAGTGGCATGATTTATATGGAAAATAATGTTTTTATTTTCGAAAATTCCTTCTCTCAAGACCTCACGTTCACTCTTTTATAAGGTTCCCCGTTTGGAATGGATTTCTAAAACCCAAATTTATGCAAATTGACAATGTAGAAATTTATGCTCAAAAATTTAACCAACATCGTTATCAAGAACCTATAACTGAATTTATTCACAACATAAAATTGAGCATAAAATATATATAACCATCATGTCGTAAAAATAATCATGAAAATACAATAACCATAAATATTGAGATGGTTATACTTTACTCAGAACCAATAATGTACCGTGTCATATATCCATAGTAAGCGAATTCGAGTAAACCCATTTACGACAGGTGGCGCTAATAAACCGGGTAAACCCCAGGCATCAAGTAACTAACCGGGTGAACCCAGACATCACGTAACAACTAATAAACGCCGGGTATGTTTGACATCAACGTGGCAACTAATAAACCTTGGGTAAACCCGGCATCACGTGGCAACTAATAACCTTGGTGGAGCAGGCATCGCGTGGCAACTAATAAACTAGCCAGTTAAGCACGACATCACGTGGCGCTAATAAACGCTTAGTAAACCCGATTATAATCATTGTAACCTTTCAGCAATGCATTTATAATCATTTCACAATGTCTCAAAAATCCATTTCTTAAATCAATAACTTTTCAAAATGGTTTAAAACCTCAATCCATGTACCAAAATGTTTAAATACCACAAATTTATCCATGAACTCCGTAAAATTTCCAAGTATTTAAAATGTTGACAAAATCCATATGAAATGATAACTTGTTTATATAAAAAACAGATAATTATATTTACTCATAACCAACTGTTCGATCAAAATAAGTTATATATATAATAATTAACCACAATTATATATCATAATAATACCCCAAAACATTTAAAACATGTAAACCACTCACAAACTACAGATGTTCAGTCCTGCTCCTCTACAGGAACGTCTCCCGGTTCAGCGTGAGCGCTTGTAATATAATAAATTTTTCATTTAGGCTCCATTAACTAAACCAAAGACATTGGGACGCCCCAAATGTCTTTGAATAATCTTCGAAGCTATGGCTTATCTAGAAATTGGACCCTGAGTAAGTCCACGATTATCACAGTGTGCTACTATAGACTGTTTACCTGGTGGGCTTTTGCAGAGGCTAATTCTTGGTGAACCTTCCCGATAGCTTCATTACAAATGTTCAATTTCTAATCCCAACTCCAATTTACCTAATTTGACCAATTGGTGTCCAATTTCAGTCAGGAACCTTTTCGGTAATTACACAGTATGACCAAATGGAAAACTAACCCAAGCGATGTCCAAATTTACAAACTTTTATATCAGCGGAAAGCCGAGACGGGAACACGGGAGTACCCTTACCTTGGTCCAAAGGTTGCTGTGGTGGCCGAAAAACTCGATCCAACAGTCGGCCAACTTTGTTTTCGTCGTATCTTTCAAACGGTGAGGAATCTACGAAAAGGGACCACGGAAATGAGTTCAGAGGGTCCAAAAATGGTGGGAGGGAGGTATGGGTCGGCCTGAAATGGCCGGAAAATATGAAAATCCGGCGACCAACCGTGGCGGCGGTCGCTGCGTTCGTCGGCCCGATCCAGGCGCGTCCGGCGGTTGGCCGGAGAATTTGCAGACCAGGTCTCCTGCGCCTCTCCTCGCTCCTTGGCCGGCGCGTGTTCAAGGGGTGTAGAGATCGCCTCCCGGCAAAACCCGTTTGGCTTTAAAATGGACCCCAGCTGACCGGTTCGGGGTCCCGAAAGGTTTTGAGAATTTTAAGGGTTTTGGGCTCAAAATGAGTGTGTTGGGGCTAGGGTTCTCTTTGGCACGCAGCACTATGTTTATATAGGGCCTAGGGTCAAACTGGTAAAGCGAAAACGAGTTTTGGACAATAAAATACTCTTTGTTTGAACTCCCCAGGGCCATAACTTTTTATCCGTAAGTCGGATTTTGACGTTCAACCAGTCTATGAACTCGTATAGATGAGGCCTACGAAATGGTGTCTTAATCAACCCAAAATTATCCATCCTTAAAAAAAAGTCAACTTTGGCCCACATACTAATTGTTGGTCAAACTTGGTCAAACTTGGTCAAACTTGGTCAAACGTTTTAAAAACTTGTATTATTTAGTGCGAATTGGGTACAAGCCTACCCCCGCCCAAAGAAAAATTTCGTCCCGCAAATTCGTACCGTCATGGAAGAGATGAGGATCACGGCTCACTTTATTTGGTCCTCCGCTCCAGTACGCCTCCTCGACTAAGGTGGTTTCTCAGGACAGCCATAGGATGTCGTCTTGTTGCCAGCTCCTTCTCTTTATCTGCCGGGTCACCTTTGTTTGCTCACTCATAGGATAAGTCATCCCTCATTTCAGTCTCAGTTGTCTCCGACACATGTGAGGATCTGAGATATACTTCTTTATTAGCATGGAGATGTGGAACACATTATGGACTGAGAAAGCTCCTCGTGAAGTCTAATCTATAAGCCCTTTGGACTGTCACTCTCGACAATCTCAAAGGTCCAATGTAGCGAGGACTTAGCTTCCGCAGCTGAAGCGTACCACGCCCCTTCCAAGGAAGGCTTCGAGAATACCGATCTTGACCTCAACTCAAGATCCTTTCAACGCTTGTCTGCATAGCTCTTTTGCCTATCCTGAGCTGCTTTCAATCGGGCACGTATAACATTAACCTTGTCCACTGTCGTTTGTACAATCTCAGGACCTAGTAAGTTCCTTTCGCCAGTCACATTCCAACATAGTGGAGTGCGGCATTGTTTCCCATACAATACTCCATAAGGTATCTCGATGGCAGTGATAGGCTGTTGTTATAAGTTATAAGTGAACTCGCAAAGGTAGATATTCATTCCAATGTCCTTTCAATCGTAGTACGCATGACCTCAACATATCCTCTAAGGTCCGAATAGTCTCCCGACATCCATCTGCAGCAGGGTGAAAAGCGCACTCAAATTCGCTAACTGACACCTACCTCTTCATCAATCCCTTCCAAAACCTCGGCGAATCGATCTCTAATGTAGATGATCGATACCGGCACCCTGGGCGCAAACCTACTATATGATTCATAAAGAGTTCCGCTTAGTTTCGAGGAGAATCACTTAATAGGTATGAAATGCCATGACTTGGTGAGTAGATCAACTAACACCCAAATGCCGTCATGTCTCTCGGATCGTGAGGAGTTTGAACAAATCCATCAGAATGCGCTCCCATTTCCATTCCTTGGGACGGGCAGGTCATGTCCGAAGGCTTTTGTCTCTCCGCTTCACTACTGACAGACGAAGCACTCGATACATACTCTGCGAATCCTCTTTTTCATCCCCGCCACCAATAATATTTTTCAAAGGTACGATACATCTGTACTAATGCAGTACAGCATAAGCAGAACTATGGGCTTCCTCCAATATTTGCCTTTTTAACTCTTCAGTTGCTGGAACACAAAGCCTAGAACCAATCACCAAGGCTCCGTCGTCTCTAATAGCAAAATCCGATTGTTCTCCTTCCTCGACTTTCTTTCTCATGCTCATCAAATAGGGATCTTCTAGTCAGTTCGAGAATACGATCTACAAGTATCACATAGCTGGAAACTAGCAAAAGTGCTCCCGAAGCATGCATCCTCAACTCACCCAACTCCTTAACTCGACCATCAATGGAAGTCAGATGTCCCATATTGCCCAAAGAGCCCGCACTTCCCGCTTCAAGGCATCCGCCACTACATTTGCCTTACCCGGATGGTACGATAGTGCACCATAATCCTAAGTAATTCCATCCACCTCCTATGCCTTAAGCTTTAACCTTCCGGTAAACAAATACTTAAGGCTCTATTCAGAAATATCCGACAAGTGTCTACACAAGTAATGCTCCAAGTCTTTAATGCGAAACATCGTAGCAAGTTCCAATTCATGAGTAGGATAATTCAGCTCCTCGTGTTTCTTCAATCAGTTCGTACACACGCCATTAATCTCTTGGTGCCGTGATCAACACGCAAACCAAACTCTCATGTGAATATCAAAATAGTAATCTCAACCCCTCGTTGTTCTCTAGCAATGTCAAAACAGGAATGAGGCTAACTTTTCCTTCAGTGTTTGGTAAGCCTTCACACCTGGCTAGTCCAATAAATTTAACTCCTTTCCTAGTCAAACAATGAAGTGGTCCTCGCTATCTGAAACTCCTGAACCCAGCGTAATACCGTTTACCCAGAAACCCACACTTCGCTTTCATCATAGTTGGTTAATCCCATTTTACATCACGTCAATTTTTCTCGAGATCCACATAAATGCCATCGCTAGAAAACCACAAGGTATGTCCAGAAATCCACACCCGCCAACTAAAATTCACATTTACCTAATCCTTCGGCGGGATACAAACGGTGCCTTAAAGTCCCAGAACACCAAACCCAAATGTCTCTCATGCTCCAACTTCTCTTTCTCATACCAAGATATCGGGATGAAGATAATGACAAACCAACTTGAAGTACGGACGGAAGACCGGGTTTCATCAAATCCATGAAAGTCGCCGGCATTGGTGAGTCCGAAAAGACATCACTAGGAAACCCCACAACGTTCATATCTCGCCCTAATGCCAGCCGAATGTTCCATTTCCTAATCCTCAATCGAGGTACTCTACCTGCAGCCGAATCTTTGAGAACACTGTGGCCCCCGAGAGCCACCAAATGAGATCATCAATCCGAGCAAAGGTATATTCATACGAATGGTGACCTTAATCAACTGTTTCCATGTCTATACACAACTCCAAGTACATCCTTCTTCACACACCCGCGCTCCCTAAAGGTAAACATCGGGCCCATAACCCCATTCACTCAACTCTTGTAAACTGAGTCTTTCAACTTCTTTCAACTCGGGCCAGCGCTATCTCTATAAGGTGGTAAGAAATAGTGGTTTCACCGTGACTAAATCAATGGGTACCATTTCGCCTGAGGTAAACTCGAAGATCGCTTCGTGAAACACATCCCGAAAAGCTCCTCACCAACAGTACATCCTCTAATCCCACTTCGCTACTATTTAGTGTCAACGCACGCGAGCTAGATACCCCCTTACAACCTTTGAAGCAAACATCTGAAGTGTTCGCAGAAATCAACCCTCGATGTGGTGTCATTTTCGCCCCATATTATCAATCCCTACCAAGCCTGGAAACATCAAATCTCCCCGCGAAACAATCCATCGAAGTACAGTCAGCAAGCCAATCCATCCCTAAAGAATCACATCCAAACCCTTGAGATTCACAATATCAATCGTTTCCATAACTTGGCCCCCTCAATAGAAAACAAGCCACCCTAAGCACCCGCCAGGCTGAGCAGGAGACGTTCTCCCCAAATGGGCGTGGCAATCTCCAAACCAATATCCCAAAGGAATCGAGGTCATCCCCACCAAACACAGACTCACTGAAATAAAAGAGTGCAGCCCCTGTGGCTTCAATGAGCATACATGTCACTAAAATAGATGAATGCACCTGGTTACAACCGCCGGGGTGGCCCAGCTTCTCCCCGACCTGTCATATAAACCCCACCCAGCAGTGTGGTCATCCTCTTCCCAGCCTCGCTCTCTATCACTGGCCGGTGCATCAGCTGTGCTGTGCTGAAAGGAATCCACCGAAGGTCTCCGTTTCGTCGTATTCGGGCCCCTCCCGATGCTTCATCAACCCGCTGAACTCCGGCAACCCATCCCTGGTGACTCTAGTCCGTTTCCGGCTCCCGAGGGGTGCTCCTCGAAATGTCCCCGGCCCCGTCTCAAGATCGAAGTACATACATTATCTCAACGCATGGTCCACGAATCTCAAGTATAAACGCCACAAGTCGAACTAAACCATCACGGTCTCAGACTAAAGTGGCTACCGCCACTACCACCGATGAAACCGTAACTCGCGGCGTCCACCTTCTCAAAACCTCGCGCACCACGGGCACCATGCCGTCTCCACCGATCCTCCGCCGCCCAAAGATCCGCGAGCTGAAACTACCCTCTTACGATCCCCGACTAGCTCTCTTAAAGATAATCCATCGTATGATCGACGCTTTAGTCCTGGCGATTGCAACCCGCCTCTCCACCTTTAGAGCAATGCTTCATCGAATCCCGATACGCATGATCGAACCCAGAGGTTCGAAAGCTATCACCACCAATCCATCGAAACCTCCTCTGCCCGACCATCCGCAACCGTTGTGACAAACCGGCAGTCAATCTACGCCTTCATACTCGTAAAATCGTCATGCTACACTATGAGCGTCTCAAACTTCAAATTCGGGCTCAAACAACAAGTTTGAGGCAACCCAAAGCGTGAGCAACCCAACGTGCCCGCTCATGGGAATGATGCTCTCTAGTCCTCTCATACGCCCACCACTTCCTTTGCACTAATTTCTAGCGCGTAAAACCGGGGCCTATCCTACCTCTATCCTCATCCGGACACTGCATACCCTCGTCCAAAATCTTCTCTTTGTCATCTAGCTAGGATAAAGCAACCATGGGATCCGTGGAGCCATCAAAACCCATTGCTCCAAAGCCCTCACTAGACTCCGCATCAACAAAGAACACCTTGAACCCACTCTTCGAGCAGATCGAGCCAGCCACAAGATTCTCCCCGCAGTGCATCCGAATCCTCTCCACCGTATCCGGCTGGGCCCACGTCTACCCTCTCGGGTGCCATCAGAAGAAAAACTCCAAGCTTTCAAGAATAAATGAGCCAGGAATTAATTTCAAGGATAAGGTGAGTAGCTGTAATATACAAAAACACTCGGATGAGTCGCACAACAATGTACAACCCCAAAGGACCCCAGGGAACTCTAGGAGTCGATATTAAGCTGACAGATCTGACCCGAACTTCCAAGATTCCTCCCTGGGTGGTCCCGCTTAGTGAAGTTCCCACCGTATAATCCCTAGGGAGGTCAAATTTTCAACTTTAAGAAAGAAAGTAACACCCATTAATATAATACCTCAATATATATATATATATATATATATATATAGGCATATATATATATATATATATATATATATATAAAAGTTCCACAACCATTCAAATCCACAAACTAACCCATCTTACTATAGGTCACAAACTACAACACACATGATAAGGACTCAGCATGAGTTCGGCTACTAAGATCGGGAGCATTCTGGCAGTGTTTTCATGGTGGGTACAAATCTAAAAAATACATAGGTCCAATAAAACAAAGGCAGAAAGATAAGATAGAATACTACAACTCCGCGTAATTTAGTGACGAGAAGTCGGCTCGAGGTAGATCTCACGGATCCGCCCTCGACCTAGAGAACGGATTTAAAAACACAAACGTGAGATAATAAATCTTTGAGTGACATGATTTATATGGAAAAATAACGTTTTTATTTTCGAAAAATTCCTTCTTCAAGACCTCAATGCTTCACTTTTTATAAGGTTCGTTTGGAATCGCTTCACAAAACCCAAATTTTTATACCCAAGTCAACAATGTGAAATTTATGCTCAAAAATTTAAACCAACATCATTATCAAGAACCATATAACCCCGAATTTATTCACAACATAAAAATTGGAGTACAAAAATATATAACCATCATGTCGTAAAATAACATGAAAATACACAACTATAAATATTGAGATGGTTATACTTTACTCATAACCAATAATGCACGCGCCATATCCATAGTAAACCGCTTCAGAAACTCCAACCCCACGACAATCAAGTGGGCAACTAATAAAACTGGTAAACCCGACATCACGTGGCAAGCCTGACAACCTTCGGGTGAACCCGACATCACGTGGCAACTAATAAACCTTCTGTAGACCTGACATCACGTGGCAACTAACAAACCTTCGTGTGTTCGATTATAATCATTGTAACCTTCCAACAATATCGCATTTATAATCGTCATTAAAGTCTCAAAATCCATTTCTTAAATCAATAACTGTTTTGTTTAAAAACCTCAATCCATGTACACTAAAATGTTTAAATACCACAAATTTATCCATGAACTCGGTAAAATTTCAAGTATTTAAAAATGTTGACAAACTACATGAAATGATAATCCTTGTTTATATAAAAACAAATAATTATATTTAATGCGATAACCAACCGTCATCAAATAAGTTAGTATATATAATAACAATCCGCAATTATATATCATAATAATACCCCAAAACATTTAAACATGTAAACCACTCTGCACTACGTAAGCTCACCCCGCCTCCTTCCAGAACGTTCCTGCTCACAAGTGAGCGTCAGAATATAATAAAAATACTTTATTTAGGCTCCATTAACTAAAACTAAAGATATGGGACCCAAATGTTCTTTGTAGAATAATCTTTAACTTTAAATTATCTAAATTGACCCTCGACAGTCCAATTATACAAGCAGTTCTATAGACCCAAAAGACTAAAATTGGGGCTTTTTACCCGAGGTTAATTCTTCGAATTGAACCTTCCAATAACCTCATATACAAATGTCCAATTTCAATTAATCCAACTTCACTTTACCTTAATTTACCAATCGTGTCCACTTTGGCCCAAACCTTTCTGCACCGTATGACCCAAAAATGGAAAAACTAACCAAACGATGTCCAAAATTTACAACTTTATATCGTTCCTGAAAGCCCAAGAGACCGTGAACACAGAGTACTCAAGTACCTTGGTCCAAAGTGGTTGTCGGTGGCTTTAAAACTCGATCCAACAGTAGGCCAACTTTGTTTTCGTCGTGATTCTTCAAACGCAGGCATCTACGAAAGTGACCACCCGAAATGAGTTCAGAGGGTCCAAAAATGGTGGGAGGGAGGTATGGGTAGGCCTGAAATGGCCGAAAAATATGAAAATCCGGCGACCCACCGTGGAGGTCGCCAAGCCGCGTCGCGCCCGACCAGCGCCGCCGGCCGACCTGGCCGGGTCGGAAATTCTATCGCGAGGTCGCCGCCTCCTCCTCCTGGCCGGCGCTGCGGTGCAAGGGGGCGGCTCGAATCGCTCTGTTCGCCAAAACCCGTTGCCTAAAATGGTTCAAAACGACCCAGCCTGGTCCAAAGGCCTTGGGAATTCTAGGTTTTGGAGCTCAAAATGAGTGTGTTGGGGCTGTGCCCTTGTCACAAACTATGTTTATATAGGGGCCTAGGGTCCCTTTCTGTGTAAACCGAAGACAATTTTGGACATTGATAAAATGTTGCTGGGTTAACTCCCTAGTAATATAACTTTATCCGTAAGTCTTGATTGACGTTTCAACCCGTCTATGAATCTAGACACGAGCCTGCTCTAAATGCATGTCTTAATCAACCAAAATTGTCCATCCTTTGAAAAAAAAGCTCAACTTGGTCCCACATACCACTGGTCGGGTCAAACTTGGTCAAACGCTTTAAAAACTTGTATTATTTGGTATCGTCATACATATTTGCCTCTGGCCCTTTCATCCTTTACTTTTCCACTGATGTCAACTTCAAACAACCCAAAACTTATTGTACATCATTCTACATACTCATTGTAGTGTTTTTCTCGACCACCTTCAGACTCAGAATTCAGCTTCCTCTTATTAGAAGCTTTTTCTACTTTTCATTTTCTATCAAGGCTTATGGAACAATAACAGCTCTTTATTTTAATCTTTCTACTCACCCTTAGAGAACTTTGGTTAGCAACTCCATACCAGCTAGCATTAAGGTACTAGGCAAACACCCCTATGAACTCAATTTGTTCAAGTGGAGGAAGGCTACAAGACAAAACTCATTCCAATTCTGATACTTTTTATATTTTCACTACCTTTCTTTCTTTCATTCTTTTTCCTCTTCCTCATCCTCTTCAATCGGGTTTTCTCCCATCCTTTATTCTTATCCTCCTTACATTTCAGGTCAATACCCCCTCAAACTATCCTGGTCTCATCATTGATGTACTTGTTACAATCTAGGCAAAACATCAAGGGTTCTGCATCGAGGATTAAATTTAAGGAAGGATTTCAGTTTTCGTGCTGGTCGATGATGAAATGGATCTTGGCTCAAATCAGGAATCCAAGGTATATGTTTATGCATATTATAAGGGTGTGTTTGAAAGGTTCAAACTTCCAAGAATTTGCTCATATCATTTCCTCGTTAGTGGCGGGTCACGTTCTTGTGGGATTTCACCTGACTACATTAATCTAACAATTTCTGTAGGACTGGGAGATTAAACTATGATGATCCTGAAGATGTCCCAATCTAGGCACAATTTGCTCTCGCCAGCCTTTGATCATGTGCATCAGGTCAGGTTCACAATAACTGAAAACTGCTACAAACATGGGAACATAAGTCTTATTTGTTCCATCCTTTGTTTAAATCTTCCCTGAGTCTTGATGTTCAACTTTATTCATTGATAACATCACAAATTTCCTTTCAATTCATCTCATCCTACCCCACTCTCATCTATCAATTTCTTGTTTGGTTTTTGACATGTTGCTATGTTATTTCACACAACTCAAGTTTCAGACAATCCTTCAATCTTAAAATCTATCACAGCACAAGCAACTCAATTCACTCATCATTCAAACTCCACCAAACAATCCACAGCTTTCATCAACAAATATATTCAGGAAAACTGATTTCTCCATTATTCAACAAAGCTACACAAACTACAAAGTCCTCATTCTTTTATTTATCAAGGTCAAGAATGAAAAGGAAATAGACACAAGAAAAAATGTAAGAAAAATGAACATAGATTTTTTGGTAAATGATATTTTTATTTATGTTTTAAGTGTAATAAGGGATTTAATTATTAAAGAAGAAGAAAGGAAAGAAAATAAGGTAAAGAAGGCAGTCATTTCTCTTTCCTATCATACTTAGGGGGAAGGTTTATGTATTTCATCGGTTCAAACCTATATAAATCAAAGAAAAGAGGGAAAGAACTCTGTGGATTCACCAGGGTCGCCTTCTTACTACCTTCCTCTTTGTCAAGGCGCACTCAATCTTACCGGGAGAGTCGCTTGCTTTAATAAGACATTCCACCTCCTTGTCTCGCCCCAATGGAGTTTAGAACTCCCTCTCAAATTCACTCTGGCAGAAGTACATCTTGATCAAATTGTTACACTCATATCCAACCTCCTTATTCATAATTTTTCCTCAGAGTCGAGGGTTACTTCTATCTCCTATCGCTTTTCTATGAGGAACTCTGATTTCTAATATTCTTATATAAATATCCAAAGGCATCGTACCTTGCAAATATATTCTTCTCCATTGCATCCTTTCTCTCTTCATTATCTTCAAGAACTCATCACTCATTATTCTCGCCCAGGTCCGAAATGAAAGCCTTTCACCTTTAGTTCTTCCCCTTAATTCTTTTTCTATCTGTTTTTCCCTACTTACCCTTGTTTGAGTACACCCAAATTCTGATCTCTTCTTCTTAGCTCAACATTCATGTACTCATCTCTCAAGCAATCGCAGCTTGGATTTTCTTTGTGCTTGTTCATCCTTTCCCAAGACTTCGCTTCATAACCTTCAACATCTCCTACTGCACATTGTTTTGCTTTCCATTGGCCTGAGCTTCCTAATCGGGCTCTTGATGAATTTCTCTGACATCTAGAGATACATTCCAAATGGAACTCAAGCTCCCCTGCCTCGCTTGTCTATCTTGAACTAGGATTTCCAAATGGGCTTCTTGCTTATTTCCTCCAGGCCATCCTTCTTATTCTTTTCGCCACTCTTTATTCTCGGGGACCTCTTGGTTGTTTTAGTAAATGCCAAAAGGAGAGCTCTAGTGGCATGTTTCTTTCTTCTTAACACCAATCTCCTTCACACCTCCCAGTTGCATTCTAGTAATTAATGTTGGATGGGGTACCAATCCTTTGTAGCTGCTTTTAAAGTAGCTCAAAATAGAGTTCTCCATTATATTCCCCACACTAAATTTGTATCCCTTCAAGATAGCATATAAGAGTATCGCCTCCTTCTCTCTTACTGTACTGAGGTATACATAAAAGTGATTATCGTGTCGTACAAACGATTTGGTGGCCTAATCTCTATGCATTTGGTTCATTATGATCCACCGTGGTTCATTCTTTCGAATCGCCTTCATCTTCTTGACATGATTTTTAAATCGGGTCGCAAAAGCTTCTCACGTAATCATAATGTCCGTCGAATTGGGTGATTGAATGGAAGCAATTTCACCATCTTGTTCTTACGCACACTAATTGCTTTCCAAATAAATCACAAGTATGAATTCGAAAATCTCAAATAACAACACAAATGAAATAAGGCAAAATTACTAAAACAAAAGAATAATAAAAATGATTAAAAATGAAAAAGAACTAAACAACGGCAAATAGATCCAGTACAACGAGAAGACCGCGATCAATATCAACACTAACCCCGCGAATAAAGTCACGCAAAACCTCACACGCCGTACGCGATGCGAGTGTGGAAAGAGTAAAACGTGTTTCCTCCGTGATGCCAAAGGCACGTCGTTCACGAGCAGAGTGGCTCGCCAAATGTCGCTCCCACTACAGCCATGAAGGCCATGAGTAGTCCTAGATGAAGATTTGATCTCAGTCTTATGCTGAATTCATAACCAATTTAATTAATTTGTAAAGGCCATTGAAAAATCAATATTCCAAATTTTTAATCATAAATCAGAGAAAGCTAGGGTTCTGTCATCACTCACCACAACTGACATATTGGATTCTAGCCATATAGCGACATTTACGTTAAATATTTCATATGATTTATGTTAGTGGTTGATCGGCTTCACAAGAGATTCTCTCTCTCAAGATATATTTACTCTATCTCGCTAAGGTGTATTAAAATTCTCCCGCTTCACCCTCGACTCCTCTAGAGATGCATAATTGTAAAACCCTAGTGTTATACTTAAACGCGATATCATTCCTGACTCCCACCAGATCTGGCAAGTTGTTTACCCATGTCCCTGCGAGTCATCTTTCTCTCAAGATCGACCCGGGCAATAGCATGCCAACCGCCAATAATAACATGTGATTAAATTCGTGGAGTAAAGCAACCATACAACGTTCATACCAATATTAACAACCACAATTAATGTATTAATCCATAATGGTGCGGCATAGGGGCGACAAAACCTTGGAGAGAAAAAGTTAGTTCATATTGATTTTCATTACAGACTGAAAGATTTTTAGCCTTAAACGAATTAGGAAAAGAAATACAAAAGAAGCCATTCTTCACGATCTCTCGAACTGCCTCCTCGCCAATCTCTCTCATCCGTCTGGTCCTTCACCCACCTCCTAATCTCCCCCTTGCCTCCCTAAATGCTTTCCCTTTTATATCTCAAGATGCGGGCCAATCATTAGCACATAATTATAAAGTTTTTAACGCTCCCGACTGAAAAAGAAAACCTCGCTACGCCGCAGGGAAGGGGTGCTACGCCACGGAGTACCTAAGGCTACTGGAGTCGTCCTCGCTAGTTCGCTGCAGAGTAGGGCCTCCACGTTGTTGCCAAGGGCTACGCCGCAGCGTGGAGTGCCTCGCTGCTAAGTACCCAAGGCTCCATCAGTACTTCATTGTATTCCTCTCGTCAGTCTTTCCTTCATGGTTTAGCTTCCTTTATTCCTATATCGCTGTGTCCCAAACATTATAATATGGAGGATTAGCGCAATATTAGTGAATATGAATGTGAATCATGCAATTGAGTTATAAAAACACATATAAATTTTACTGAAATGCATGCACAATTCACTCCGATCAGAAGTAAAATAATGTTGTGACATAAAGTATTATGTCACAACATAAATTCCTGCAACATATAAAAGGCTAGAGTAATCTTTGTCGCAACAAAGAGAAAAAATGTCACGACAAAACAGTACATTTTTCTCAAAGTTGCAAATTTAACATTTTTAACCAATTAACACACGAAATAGTATGTAATGCATTCAAACGACTCAAATCATACTTATGAAGACATGTCTAATAGCAAAGAACGTAAATTCAAGTATGAACTGTACATCTAATTTCTTCATTCAGTATCATTCATCCTGATGATAATCAAAATATTCAAGAAATGGGTGCAACAAAGCTATTATTCATTCTTTTCCATAAAAATACACTCCCCTTAAATTTCAAATCATGCAATATTATCCTTAAAGACAAGTTAGGAAAAAGAAAAACTTCCTCAGAAGACTTTCTACATAATGCTTTTAAAACGATCTCATTTCAGCCTTTTGATTGTCCGAAAAATCAACACAATCACACAATAAAATTCTCAAACAATTAAAACTAAACTTCAAACACACAATTTAACAAAAATCATGTTAACTATGAAAATTAAAATTGGGAAGCCATTCCAAGTAGCCGCCATGTTTTATGTCTTTAGCTAGACATTTGATACAAAATGCTTTCATTTTTAGAAAAATTCTTCCATCTCTTCTTAAATCAGAACTAATCTTCTCATTTATGTTCCCTCTCTAAGTTATTACTTCAATCCTAACTATTCACTTTAAACTCATTTCCATAATTAGTTTTCAATGTCACTACTCCAAAGGGTGTACATGCAATTATTGTGTAAGGACCACTCCATCTTGACTTCAGTTTTCCAGAAACAAAGATGAGCTTGGGACTGTACAAAGAGACTAGCTCTCCCGCTTAATTCTCTCCCTCTAAATTTTCTAATCATGCCGCTTCTCGTTTTATCCTCGTAGATTTCGCATTGCTCATGTTTCATTCCTCAAATCCCTTCCGGGCTCATTCATTCTGAGTAATCTTTTCTTCGCAGCCTTGGAAATCATAATTCAGTTTGATAGCTCACATATATCAAGCCCATGGAGAGACAAGGCTTCCCAAATACAATTCCGTGGGGACATTCCAATGGGAGTTTTCAGAAGTAGTCTGGAGGCCCACGGTCGTATCATCATCTAGCTTTATACTCAGCTCTTTTTCGCTGAAGGTTCATCCTTTCTCTAGAATCTTCTTATCTCCCTATTGAAATCTTCTGGGCTTGTCTATTTGACTAAGGGTGATAAGCCAATCTTTGGCCAGCATGTCTAATTTCGTATCTTCTCATGAGTTTTGAAAACACTTTGTTTGCAAAATGGCTTCCCTTATCACAAATGATTGTTCTGGGTGCTTGATGAGTCCTAAACTCATCTATTTTTAATTCATTTTTCTGGCATATTTTTAGAAGTTTATGATTCATTTGAATGCTGAATTATAGAATATTCACCAACTTTGTGTTTTGTATGTTTTTACGAAAAATGAAACAATCTCAAAGAAGAAAGACATAAATTGGCTATAGGGCGTAATCGTCATACATACTCTCGTGCACGTCGCGACATAATCTCAATAGAACCAGATGGAAAAGCTTTATGGCTCGCGAACAAGCAATATGTCAGAACAAAGAAAAGAAGCCGAACTTGTTAGAGAAAATGCAAGAATTAACGCACATTTCACAACTTTGTCACAACACAAAATGAGAGATTAAATGACAAATGTTGCGACAAAGAAATGAATTTTGCGACATACTAGTAATCAGAAGACAGAACTTTGTCACGACAATGGAAAATTATGTTACGATATTGATTGAGAAGTTGTTGAAGAATAATGTCGCAATATTATATTGCTCTATCACGACAATGATCAAGAAAATGGCAGTAGAGTTTTGTCTCAACAATCAAATTTGTGTCACTTACATAAAAAAGTCATAGAGGAAAGATTTCTCGTCACGATAGAAATGGAAGAACAATGAGACAAGTTTAAGATAAAAGTCGTCACACAAAGATTTCAATGTTACAACAAACAGTAAAGATAGCGACAAAGATCAAGGAAGGAAATATGTCACGACATTTCCCAAGGTCCGCTTCTGACATAGAGTTCAAATCTTAGTGCCAAATACAACAACAACATGTAATTCATGAGGGAACTCTCGTCATGTGACAAAGGTTGGTGAAGAACCTGAATATAAAGAATGTTGAAAACACGATAATGTGTTGCAACAAAGTAGAAGAGCTTAAAGGTAAAATATTTTGTCACTTATTAATAGAAAATTATAAGTCTACAGTTAAGGGCATATGAAGAGAAAAGAACAAAAACCGCCGCAACACACCGGTGGAACAAAAGAGGCTTCTGGTGTTACACATTTCAAAATTATAAATGTAACATAAAAACAAAGCTGAAAGGTGTAAGAAGCTTTGTTATGAAAAGAAAATTTTATGTCGTACATTTTTCAAGAGCGCAAGGAAAGAAAGTCAAGAAACAAAGCTTTTACGTCGCACACAAGACACCTATGTCACAATACCACAGATGTCTTCAAGAACTTGGTCGCCATATTCAAATATGTCGTGCCATATAATCTAAGAAGAAAGCACCAAACCATGTCATGCCGTAAAAAACTCGCAGTTGGCCTACAAAAGTCGGGGGAACAAAGATGAACGCCAAAAGCTTGCACATAATTTTCTATGTCGCAACAGCAATCTACTAGCCACCCTTTGGGGATCCATACAGCTCATGCGGCCCATCATTTGAAAAATCTATAAAATAGAGGCATATAGGGTAATCGTGTGCGCTTCATAAACTGAAATCTTTTGGTAGCAAGAATTTCCTTGTATATTATTTTTACTTCTTTATTTTTATTTTTTTTTCTTTATTTCTTTTTCGTCAATTTAGTTTTAGCTTAGTTTTTTTTATATGGAACAGTGATCCAGCAGTTTCTCAAGCTGTTTCTATTGCAAATTCAGTTTGCATTATCGTCTGATTAAAGAAAATTGAATCTTTGGGGTTCATTTATTTTAGTTCGCTTGCAATCTTAGTGAATTTTCCTGATCAGTTAATTACCGTTAGTTATAATCCAGTTTTGAAAGATTAAGCTCCCTCTGGGAATAAATCGATGTTAATTATTATTTTCTGCATAACTTGAAAGAACGTCATAGTTCGAAATCTTGAATTTATTTGATCGGTGTTGTTCTTGAGATTACTTAAGTTCAAAATATTAGTAGCGTGTACCCGTAAAATGATCTGTGATTCGTTTCTCGATTTCCGTATGCCCTTTATGCATACATGCAGACGGAGAATCCTGAGAGTATGGAGCAATTACTTAGGGGTATGTTAGACTAATATTATGAAACTAATGAACTCTAAAGGACTACTGACAAATCACCATTTACTCATAATGTAGTGATTGTGTTGGATATCATATCAATTTAGCTAATCGAGGTTTTTCTTCGATGAGCATCTCGATCCCTCGTTAGCTGGCTGAGATCTAATCAAGGAGATAGAGAATTTTATCAGATTAGATTGATGATATACCAATTAAATTGGGGAAGGCTTGCATTACCTTATCTATAGGGTCAAGAATTCTTTAGTCCTAAGATTCGTGTGTGAAGTACTAAGAAGGAAAAATACGCAGATCTTAGAAAGAGGATTTACCCGCTGTTAACCCATTAGACTCATGTGTCTGGAAAGGAACATGAAAATCTTATTAAATAAATGTATAGTGTCCCGAGAAGTACAAACTATACTACCTTGCATCTTGTCAGTTCGTATTTCAAACTAATGCTTGAACCATGTTATAAAATGATGCAGTAGAAATTCGATAATTGTACATTGAATGATTTCCCAAAGGTTACTTACTCCTAGTGAAACTTTCAACCAATTTTATTTTGAATTCTTCAAGATACACAAGCTATAATTCAATTAGTTCTTACAAATTCCCTTAGTTTAAAAACCAAATCAATTTAGACTTAGAGTTCAAATAGTAAGGATCTTATAGATGGTAATTAATTCTTAGATTTTTCTTATCAACTCGTGGAAACTTATATCTGGATCAAATCCACTTATTACTTGTATCGACTCCGCGCTCAAAAGGTAAATCGTAATTAAACACATATTTTCAAATGAAACATTTCCTTTAGCCAAAGCAAACACATATTTATTATCTGGTCTCAAACAAGTTTCTTTTGCGCGCCGTTGTCTGAACTAGCCACTAGCCTCCGGTAGTCGGGAAATAAGATTTTGTTGGTATATTTTGGTCAACAACAAGTTTTTAGCGTCGTTGCCAAGGTCTAATTTAGTTTTTGATAGCAATGTCATAAATTTTTCCAAACCACAATGTTAAGATCCAGTTATTTTAGGTATATGTTAAAAATCTATTCAACAGTGCTCCAATCTGCTCAAAATATTTCTTTGAATGAACCCCACCACTGTGCTGGCATCATTTCTAGGACAAGCTATTCTCCTACCCATTTGGATACATAATCCATAACTAAAAGGATGTATAGATTTTCAAATGAGGATGGAAAAGGTCCCATGAAGTCTATCCCCCATACATCAAAACTCTATACCACCAGGATTCCTTGTAGGTGCATCTCATTTCTTCTACTTATGTTGTCCATTCTCTAACATTTATCACAACAGCCACCCATTCAAAACAGTCTCTGAATATAGTAGGCCAATAAAAACCTTATTGGAGAATTTTATGGGTTGTTCTATCTCCTGCAAAATGTCCTCCATTTGGTGATGCATGACATTTATCAAGAATTTTACATTGTTTTATTTCTGGTACACATCTCCTGATAATCAAATTTGTTCCTCTTCTGAAAAGTAGAGGGTCATCCCGTATATAAAATCTACTATTAGTTCTTAACTTTCTTTTCTGCTAGTAGCTGAACTTAAACGGCATAAGGAACATGCTAAGTAATTCATAATATCAGTATTGTGGTACTGACCGATAACCGAAAAGCCGCCATCAGAAAATTTTCTTCGCTATTTCAATTCCTTTTTCTTCTTCAAAGAGGGCTTTTTCAAATCTAGACAAGTGATCAGCTATCACATCATTACTACCCTTCTTGTCTTTTTGATTTTAAATCAAACTCTTGCAGCAGCACACGCACTCCATCTAATCAATCTTGCTTCACTTTGTCATCGTGATATTTAATTGGAAAGATGATCAGCAGGTAAGTGATGGGGCTTTGGCACCCTCAATATGTAAGGCAGCTTGAAGTAAGAAACACCATTGCCAACAGCTCCTTTATGTGGTAGAGCAGTTCTCTTGCGCCTCATTGAAGGTTTTGCTGGCTAGTATATGGCCTCTTGAATATCTTTTAGTTCTTTGTCCCAATACTAATTCCCATTGCTTGACATATCACCCGTAACACACATGATTTCAAACTCTTTGTTCTAGTCAGGTGTTGCCATGATGGGAGATGTAACCAATCTGGACTTAATTTCTTCAAATGGAGATCTACATGATTCATCAAAATCAAAATTTTCATCCTTTTCCAATAATCCGCATAATGGTCTAGAGATTTTTGAGAAGTCCCTTATAAATCTCCTGTAAAACCTAGCATGTCCTAAGAAACTTCTTATCCCTTTAACTATTGTAGGTTTCAAGAGAGTTTTCATGACAGTCCTTCGCTTGGTCTACTTCTAAACCAATTGTAGAAATCTTGTGCCCTAAGACAATACCCTCGGTTACCATGAAATGACATTTTTCCCAATTCAAAGCTAAGTTCTTGTCTTAGCACCTCTGAAGTACTGTTTCCAAATTTTCTAAACATTTCTCAAAGCTGGATCCATATACTGAGAAGTTATCCATAAAGATTTCCAAAGCCTCTTCCACCAAATCTGAGAGAATAGACATCATACACCTTTGAAAGGTGGCAGGAGCATTACATAATCCAAATAGCATCCTTCTAAAAGCAAAGGTGTCCTAAGGACATGTAAATGTAGTCTTCTCCTAGTCCTGAGGGGCTATGGCATCTGGTTATATCCAGAATATCCATCAAGAAAATATAAATGGGGGCGTCTTGCTAACTTGTCCAGCATTTGATCAATAAAGGGTAAAGGATAATGATCCTTTCTGGTTGTAGTGTTCAATTTTCTATAGTCAATGCACACCCTCCATCCTGCCACAATTCTTATAGAAATCAACTCATTCTTCTCATTTCTAATCACAGTGAATCCACCCTTCTTGGGAACCACATGAACTGGGCTCACCCAAGGGTTGTCTGAGATTGCATAACTAAATCACAACTTCTTTCATTACTGGATTCGGTCTTCTTTGATGTTTAATGGAGGTCTTTTCATTTTCCTCCAAGAGGACTTTATGCATGCAAATAGAAGGACTGATTCTTTTCAAATCTTATATTGACCAAGCAATTGCTTCCTTGTATTTTCTGAGAATCTTCGCCAGCTGCTTCAAGCTCATTCAATGCAGCTGATATAATTCACAGTGCTTGATTCGGTCCTAAGAAAGCATACTTCAAGGGTCTCCAAAATTCCTTCAAGGTTAACCTTTCCAACTTTGTTTCTATTTCTTTTCTTTTCTCTTCATCAAGCCGCTTGATTTTTCCAGATCATTCCAAACTTTTAAGATCAAGTCACTAAATCAAACTGGAAGTCAGAAATTCACAATCAAGATCCTCAAGATACTGGAAATTCATCTCATTTTTTATCATTGAATTTCTGAAAAATTACAAACCCAAATCGTCAGACTAATGGGGGAGCTATTATTTCTACATTCTTACAATATGTACGCTCACATTCGGGACGGTTTTCGTGCTTTTGTTTAGGTTAGGCGATCGCTTCTTCCCACCTCTGAGAGTGAGTCTCTCCTTTCTTAACATCTATCAAGGCGCCCCGTGGCCGTGAAAGGTCTTCCAAGCAATAGTGGAACTTTTGTGAATCTCCTCCAAGTATCCATAACTACAAAGTCCATAAAAATGAGCAATTTTCTCCATCTGAACAGTATATCTTCAAGGGATTCCCTCTGTTGTGCCATAGTCCCATTCAAGCACTGTAGCCGTTAGCCATGGGAGCAAGCTCCAAACTCAGCCTCTACTAAAACATTTATGACTAAGCCTGATGCCTTGCCCCCGACCTACGCCACAGAATCAAACTAACATTCCAATAGTGTGTGGGAATGGTGAAGTCGCCAGATACATCTTACCTGTGAGGCTTAGATCAACAGATCATGGCTGTTGGAACCTAATTACTCTTCTTCAACAAATTCCTTCTTACCTCGATTGTCCTTCAAAACTTCATAGTTAGCCATTTGAGCCAATGCTTCAAAGCATTAGTGTGAGACAATCATCTTTTGAAACACATTCATGAACTGAAGAACTAACATATGCCCGGAACTTTATTCACTTTAAGCCCAGCTTTAAGAAATATTTTAAGGCTTGAATGTTCTCACTTAAATGCCAAATTATGGAATATTCACCCAAATTTGTATTCTCGCAGAATTTAGAGAAAATAAAGCTCGAAAAGGCAAGAAAAAGCAAAGAAAATGGCTATATGCGGAATGAAGCAGGTCGCGACATTTTACAACTATGTCGGACATAACTTGTGAAGAATACTGTAGAAAATGTTGGGTTATATGAAATTATGTTATACATGTTTCAAGCACCTGGCGATTTTATGTCGCGACATTCAAATTTTAGGTCACGACATACCTTGAGAAGAGCACCTAAAGAAACATTAGAACTATGTTTTGACATAAAAAGAATTGTTGCCACAAATTCCAAATTCTGAAGACAAGAGCACTGTCGAACAAAGGTTTGCGTAAGTTATAATAAAGGATAAAGCAATGAGAGTATATGTCGTGGATAAAGGTTTTTATGTCGCAACATAAAAACTGTGCAAAGTAAAATTATGTCACGACACTTCAAAACCTAAGGCGTCATGATTATAAAACTAAGTCAAGGAAGTACTGCGTCGCGATACAGAACATCTGTATCGCGATATAACAAAGAGAAAAAAGAAGAAAGTTTGTCGCGACATAGAAAACTCAGTCACGATAGAAGCTAGCACAGAGTTGGAAAATTTATGTCGCTACAGGAGTCCTTATATCGTAACAGACCATTCAAACATTGACACTGCAAGGCATGGAACTTATATCAATCATAATCCAAGCTCAACAAAGCTATGTCGCGACATTATTAAACTATGTCATGACATAACTCAAGAAAATAAAATGTTATGACAAAGCCATCAAGCCACGAAAAAGACATAAGCTAAAAACAGAGGCTGCTATGTCACGACATAGACCAACTATGTCGCGACAAAGTCATCAATTGGGCCTGCACGCAACCCACTTCATCAGCCTTGATTTTAGGCTTCAAGCATCATTTTATTTAATGAAATAATACGACCTATGGTGAGACAAAAAACAAAAGAGGTGGGCTTTATGCAACAGGAAGTAAATTTTTCATTTTAGGAATACAAATAGGAGCGTGAATGGCACTTTTCTTTTCTTTTTTTAAGAGATTATCGTATTTCTTTTTTTTTCTTGTAATTTCTTTTATTTTCCTTTTCTGAGAACTGGAATAATCGATCTGACTTTGTAATTCTTGGAAATGAGATCACTTGAATACATTGGTCTCATTTCGATCTAGCGTTTTCCTGATTATTTCGAACTATTTTTCGAATCCCTTTTCTTCTCGCTTGTTTACGCATTCAACTAATTTGTTTAATAACTGAAGCCAAGGATATTTAGAACCGTTGATGGAAGCTGCTCTGCCAGAAGGCTAGTGTTCTGTTATATCATGGTGCATTTGGCACGATTGTTTCGAAGCCTCGAGAACTGGATTGATTTAATTGATATTGTTCATGAAGTGAACTGTTTTTAATATTAGTAGCTTGTACATAGAAAATGGCTATATCTTGCTCTGATTTCTAGGAAGCCCTCTGAGTGACACGGAGGTGGAGATTCCTGAGAGTATGGAGCAGTTACGTAGGGGTATGTTAGACTAATGTTATGGAACTAATGAACTTTGAATGATTACTCCGATAGATCACTAATTTACTCATGATGTGAGGATTAGTTGGATGATGTAATAGTTTAATGTTTAGAGGTGTCGTCTCAGTTCAACAAAACAATCTCAACCCCAAGTAACCAAGATTCTAACTGGCGAGAGGGAGAATTCGGGCTAACTTGCATTATGGTATCGATTACTTTGGAAAGATCAAAGGTCCCTGTCTACGGGCAAGCAAACTTCGCCTCTAAGAAATACAATGTGAAGTATTGGAAAAGAAAAACAATCAGATCTTAAAGAGGGTCAGATCTTACAAATATCTTATTAGATCCATTTATCCTGGAAAAGAATATTGTTCTCAAATTAGTGAAATGTATAGTGTATGGAGGAATCCAAACTATACTACTTTGCTCTTGAACAAGTTTAGGATTCAAACCCATAACAAATATCTATTTTCACAAGAACCTGCTACAAATTGATGATTAGAATACCAATCCCATTCGTAGTGTTTGGATCACATCTTAGCAAATCTGTTATTTCAGTCTATTTTTACTATTTTTCTTATGTTAATTTTAGATGTTGTCATTTCAGTTTCTGCAATTCAGTTTTAGTTTCATTTCCTTCATCTCTTAGAAATTTCCAGTTCAAAATAATAGTATGACCTTGAGTAGTAGGGTAGTTGATCTCTCAGATTCTCTTATCGACCCGCGTAGGAACGATAACTCGGGGGACTTCACTGTCCACTTTATTACTTGTACGATCCGTGCACTTTACAAACACTCTACTTAGACCAATCTACATTCATCTGCTTTAAAAATAAAAGTGCCAAAGCAACAAAAAAATTTCAAACTCCAAACAAATGACTAAAATTCTTAGGCAGCATTGATGTTGGGTATTTCAAAGATAGAACAAAAATAAACGGATTCTATATATGCCAAAAATTATTAACAAGTTTTCGCGCCATCGTTTGGGACTTTGCTAGTCTTGGTAAATCAAGTTTTAAAAAATCGTCAACAAAGCTAGCGCCATGTTTTTAGATTTTAGTTAGTCTTTGTAGCTGGTGTCGGAAACTGTCAACAAGCTTTTTGGCGCCGCGTCGGGGATCGGCAAGAAAAAGAGGTTTATAAATCAATATTCCAACAAAAAAGGAAATTGCTAATTTGAGCATTAACAGATTTCTTTTCTTTTCTTAAACTGACATTTTATTTTATGAATTTTGTGTACTTTAGTTTGTTTTTCCTTTATTTTGTATTTTTCTGCTAGGTGCTAAGTATAGATGAGCAGCAAACTGATGGAGGAGCGCCTATCTGCACTTGAGAGAAAAATAGATGCTCTCACACAACTCCTTAATCAAAGAGAAACCCCCAAGTGCATCCCAACTTAGTGGAGAAAGCTCTATTAACAGATCCATGAACAACCAAAGATCTTCCAAGCATAACTGAGTGATGGCTTATGGAATGAGGTGAAGAAGGACAAAAGAGAATGTAACAACATGCTTTTAAGAATTAAAGAGGAAAATTTAGACTTAAATGTAGTTGAAGAGAAAAATAATGAATATGCTAATAAGGTAAAGCTAACAATGGAAAGGAAAGGTGAAGAGTAACATCAAGCAGTTGCAAATTGAAATTGTTTCGTTGAATCGATGCTGGGAATTTCCCCCTAGACTTAGTGATTTTGGGCAATGAAGAGGACAAACGAGCTATATCTACAAGAAGACCTTCCAACGCCATTAGTCGAGCATGGATTGATACAGAAAATGGGGAAATGACCTTACTAGTGGGTAAAGAAAAAGTGAAGTTCAATCTCCACCAAAGCATACAACTGACTGATGAAGAAAAGAATTTCTACATGTGGATAGAGAGCTCACTTCAACATTTTGAGAAGCAAGCACTAGACTTCCTTCAAGAGAAAACTCTTGAAGGAATCTGACTAAATACCAAAACCTGTCCACAAAAGAGTTGGGAGCATTAAACTATTGAATCGGATGTAGGAGCTCCAACCCATGAAGGATGAGAAATTATATGAAGGAGCATTGGGCCACAAAGATGAAGGGTCAAAGCAAAGATCTAGTACTTTTCCAATGAGTTCAGCTGGACCCCAAAACAGAGCAAAGCCGTTTAGAGGCAACCCAAGAAATACTGTAATACAGGATTTTCATTCAGTTTTTATTTTTATTTTTTTTAATACGAAATTTTATTTTAGGTTTAAGTTAGTTTCTGTTTTTGTTTTTCAGGGTATTGAAGCTGAAAATTTTTAAAGGGTTCATCAAGACTACACTCCAACCCAAACTCAAAGATGCATAATTGATCATCCAGGAGAGTTTTCTGTTCTTAATTTACTTATTTCAGGATGATGCATGTTTTAAGTTGGGGGGAGTTATTTTTCTGTATAGGTTCAGAAATTTCAGTCACCCCATTTTTACCGTTTTTAGTGTTTTTATAGTTTTTAGTGTTTCTCCTTTAATAAAGAAAATCTTGGTGGATGAAGTAGGCAAAATGAGTTTTAAGGGATTAGGAAGTTGTGATGTCAATGACAAATACGTTGAAATTCCAAAATTTTGAAGATTGAAATTATTGATTAAGCTGATTATTCTAATTTGCTTAAACATTACAGTTCAAGATGATTGAAAATGATGCACATTGGTCATTTGTACCTTGAAAAACTATTTATGCTTGGGTTAGGAACACCTTATTGGATTCATCATTTAGTCTCCAAAGGGTCCTAGAACTTGTTATATTATTATTTAAGAAGAAATCTTAGGCCTCACAACCAATAGGAAATGATTTAGGTCATCCTTAAACAGTTTGAGCCTTTCAAAGCCTACCCTTGGATATGCATATGACTACATATGCATATACTTTAGTACCTTGTTTGAGCCTAATTCCAATTTCATCATGAGCCAAATGAAAAACCTTAAACAGCCCTGAAATCTGATCCATCAGTACATAACCCTATGTTTTCCCAAACTGCAAGAAGAATGCATAAAAATAATCAAGAGGACAAGTTTGGGGTAGATTTTTTTTTTTAGAAGGATAAGAATAAGGAATGTGAAAAGATGAGAGTCAAGATGTACTAAAGGAGGTTCACAATAGAAAAATGAGAAGCTGAAAAATAATGAAAGTTTCAAGGTGGAATGAGTTTTGTCTTGTAGCCTTCCTCCCTTGAGCAATTAAGTCCTTAGGGGTGTTCTGCTATACATAGTACCCTAATGCCAACTAGTATGAGAGTTACTAACCCAAAGCTTGTTAAGGGTGGTAGAAAGCTTAAGGAGGCAAAACATTGCACCATTCCCAAAACCTTGAACAAATATAAAAAGGAAAAGAGCTTCTGGAGCTAAAGTCAAAATAGCAGTAAAAAATAAAAGCCACGGAGGAGAAAATGCAGAAAAATGCACCCAACCAAGTTAGGGGTTGCTTTTGAAATGTTGTTTTTAGCAAAAAAAATATAGGATGAGCAGCGAAAGAAAATGTTGAGAAAATGTATGCAGTCTGGGTAAACTTTAGCCTTAAATGTCCAATTACCTACCCAATGCCCAATGCCCAAGCCATACATTATAAGCCTAGAAGACCTATTTGATCCTGAAGGTAGTGATCTACCTAAATGAGTGGAGAGTAATATGACTAACAAGCCTATGGGACCTTAGTCACTTTGAAGAGACTTCCATTCTTTAATGTATATCTCATAAGGCTGAATCCCAATCAGAAATTGGCCATAAGCAAAATAATTCAACACACACTACACCACATAAATCAAGAATTGTATTGTTGATCATTCTTTGAAATATTTGCTTGATTAGGGATAGCTCCAAATTTAAATCTTTGTGGATTTCCTCAAATAAAGCTTACTTGGAAATGACATGGAAACTGACATTTAATCAATCAGGTTTTCTGTTTTGTTTGAAAATATGATAGAAAAAGAAAAATGTCCTTAAAATTATTTTTGACTTGTTTGAGGACAACCAATTATTCTTTTCTTTGCTTGAGGACAAGTAAAACTTTAAGTTTAGGGAAGTTTGATGAGTCTAAAACTCATCTAATTTTAAGCTCATTTTTCATGAATATTTAAGGCTTAGTGTTCAATTTAAATGTCATATTATGGAATATTCACCCAAATTTGTATTTTGCAGGAATTTAGAGAAAAGAAGCTGAAGAAGAAAGAAAAAGCAACAAAAATGGGCTAAGGTAGAAAATGAAGTATGTCACGACATTTTACAACTATGTCGTGACATAAGTTATGAAGAATACAAGTAGAAAATGTTGGGACATATGGAATTATGTTGCGACATAGTTTTAAACAACTGGCAGATTTTATGTCACGAAATTCAAATTTTATGTCACGACATACCTTGAGCAAAGCACCTGAAGAAACACTGAAACTATGTCGTGACATAAAAAGAATTGTTACAACAAATTCCAAATTCTGAAGACAAGAAGATTGTCGCGACAAAGGTTTTTTATGCTGCGACATAAAACTTGGCAAAAAACATAAAATTATGTCGCGACACTTCAAACCTATGTCGCGACATACAACTAAGCTGAAGGAAGTGCACCATGTCTCAACATAGAACATCTGTGTCACGACATAACAAAGAGCAAAAGAATATGAGTTTGTTCGCGATTATTATTAGAAAACTTAGTCATTTAATGTAAGCCAGAATAGTTGGAAATTTGCGCCGCATTGTGAGTCCCTATGTTGTAAATGCATCATTCAAAACATTTATACACCGCGAAGGCATGGAACCGCGTTGCGACAAAGTTATTTCATGTCGCTGGCCAATCACAAGCCAAGTTTCGGCAAATCTATGCTCGCGACATTATTAAACTACGTCGTCGACATAACTCAAGAAAATGTACCATGATGCCATCAAGCCATGACAAAGACATAAGCCAAAAACAAAGGCTGTTATGTCACCACATAGACCAACTATGTTCGCACAAAGTCACTGTGCTACACCACATCTACGTATTGATTTTAGCTCCAACATCATTTATGAAGATAAGTAAATAACAAGCCCTCCAGGGACAAAAAGGAGGTGTTTAAAACGAGAAGTAGTCCACTTTTAGAACCAGAAGAGAGTAGAGATTTTCCTTTTTTCTTTTCTTTTTTTTCCTTTTTGAGAGATTATTGTATTTCATTTTTTTTCTTATAATTTCTTTTATTTTCCTTTTTTGAGAACTGGAATAATCTATCTCCAGTTGTAATTCGGAGGCTGTGAGACTGGGTCTAAATATTTAGTTCCATTTCCGTTTATCTCTTTCAAGGCTGCCTTTCTCGGGATTATTTTGGAACTATTTTCTGGAATTTATTTCTGGAATCCCTTTTTCTTCAGTTTGTTTACAGCTTCAACGAATTTGTTTGGCCAATCCAGTTGTTAATGCTTAGAACCAAAGGATGGCACAAGCTCTGCTGAGAAGGGGCTAGGTGTTCGGGTTATGATATGTAGCATTTACATGATTTTTTGGGTTTTGAGAATTGGATTGATTTAATCGGTAATGTTCATGTAGTAAACTGTTTTTAATATTAGTAGCTTGTACCCAGAAAATGGTTGTATCTTGCTCTGATTTCCAGGAAACCCTTTGAGTGACACAGAGATGGAGATTCCTGAGAGTATGGAACAGTTACTTAGGGGTATGTTAGACTAATATTATGGAACTAATGAACTTTGAATGATTACTCAGATAGATCACTAATTTACTCATGGTGTGAGGATTAGTTGGATGATGTATCGGTTTAATGTTCGGGAGGTGTCGCCTCGCCCAGCAAACAATCTCAACCTGTTAACTAAGATTCTAACTGCGAGTAGGGAGAATTCTCTAACTTGCAAATTGTGGTATTGATTACTTTATGAATAGAGCTTGTATATCACCCTTTTTATAGAGCGCGAGCTCAGTTCTAAGAAATGGTTTGTGAAGTATTGGAAAGAAAAAAAGCAGATCTTAAAGAGAGTCGGATCTTACAAGTAACTGTGAACCTATTTATCTGTGGAAAGGAATGGTTCTCTAGTGGTAAATGTATAATGTGGAGAATCAGAAACATATACCTTTTTCTCTTGAGCAAGTTTGGGATTCAAACCCATAACAAATATTTATTTTCAAAAGAACCTGCTGCAAATTGATGATTGGAATACTGATCCCATTCCCAGTGTTTGGATCACATCTCAACAAATCTGTTATTTTAGTCTATTTTTACTATTTTTCTTATGTTAAGTTAGATGTTGTCATTTCAGTGTCTACAATTCAGTTTTAGTTTACTTTCCATCTTTAGAAATTTGAAGTTCAAATAGTGAGGACTTGAGTAGTAAGGGTAGTTAATCTTTAGATTCTCTTATCGATCTCTATGGGAACGATAACTCGGACTTAATTGTCAACTTTATTACTTGTACGACCTATGCACTTGCCACAATTTAATTTAGACCAATCTACATTTTTATCTATTTTAAAAATAAAACAACCAATGAAAATTTGATCCAAAACAATGACAAAAATTCTTGGCGTCTTGTTGTTGGGTATTTTAGAGATAAAATAAATAAGCAATTCGATCACATGCAAAATTAGTAACAAAGTTTTGGCGCCTTGCCAGGGACTAGTTAGTCTTTGTGTAGTGGTCGAAAGGTGGTCAACAACTACTCTCCATTTTTTCTTTCTAAAGCCTGCAGGGAATGGGCAGTAGGCATACAAGCTGCAATTCCTCTTTCTTCTTCAGTTTTCCTTTCTCCACTAACTATAACCTCCCTCTCTGCTTTCTCATCTCTTCAACCAATTATAAGACTACTCAACCCCAGTATAACTATCAGTTTCTTCTTTCTCATTCTTTTTAGTCTTTTTCTGCTCATCTTCTTTTCTACTTTCCAACTCTCTGCCACTCCTCAGAGTCACCACCATACAGTCCTTAGGATTCTTCTTTGTATCACTTGGAAATCCTTGGTACAGTTTTCTGGTCATTTGCCTAACTTGTGTTTCAGATTTTTAGAGGCATTAGTGTTGGCACGAAACATTTGTGTTGCTGAAATCTTGCTTAGCTAATAAATTTACCTCATGAATATTCAACACTATCTTGACTCTCTCATGAATGTCAACGTTTGATCTTCAAATGATTGAGATCTCCTTGTGTCACAATTTTACGCTCGACTCTGTGTGTGTCTTTTATTTGATGCCCTTAGAACCCATGTAAGACATCTTTTGTTGGTGAAGTGCACTTGGTCTTAGACCTTCTTGTACTCACCTCCATAATAGATATTCCCATGGTTCCTTAATCTTTGATATAATGGGTTGTAAGTTGAGTTTGGCTTAAAGTTGTATCTTTTGTTGCCATTGACAAACTAAGCCTCAGCTTGATGGGACCTCATGACCCCATCCTCATCTGGACTATGTCTGCTCCATTTCCTTCTTCATTCCCACTTTGTATGTGAATCATTCTTCTTTCTTGGTTTCCCAGTTTAATTCGTTCTTTTTTTCATCAAGTTTGGCCTGTGGCAGTCATCGTCTGACTTTATCACCAGCTTCCTTTGTCTGCTTTGCTACTCCACGGGGCAGGATGGAGCTCTATAGTTGCTTTTGCCCAAGATCTTCAATCAATTGTCTTGCCTCTTGGTAACTCTTCCTCTTGAATGCTCCACTGACGACTTCATCTCAATTACTCTATATTTGGAAGTTGTAGTTCGTTAAGTGGTAAAAGATGTGTCCATGTGGTGAGGTCTGACTCTATTCCCGCCATTGGGCATATTTTTCAACAATCTCTCTTATATCTCTCTATGCATTATAAGGGCTTTCATCCTCTATACATTACATACTATGATTCCTCTCCTTTACAGAGTGGGATAGGAGGGAAGAATACGCCCATTTAAGCCTCCACCAACTCTCAAGTGTCTTTGATCCATAAGGCAATGATTCGAACTAAGTGGCTACCACATACAAGTGAAAGGAAATAGTTGCGGCTTGATCCTCGAGGTCTCTTGATTCTTATACTATATTTTGCCATCTTCAAAATCATATATATTGGGGTCTTCACTAAGATAATGATATATTGATCTTTTGCTACATATTAATGATCAAAAATGCTTTAGCTTCAGAGTGTTGGCCTCATATCTTGAAGTTGTCTCATAGTAGAGATATTCATCTCTAAACTAACCTCCCGAAAATCATGGTCCTTGAGGCCTCTCTGTTGTTGCTTCTACCTATAAGTGTTTCTAGTGCCTCTCTATGTTGCCTTGTAACTCTTGATTGTATCATGAGACTTTCTTTAGATTTCTCAGTGTCTTCTTTAATTCTATGTCAAAAGGCAGCAATTATGGTTTCTATGCATGCTTAGATCTTCTGAAGTGAACCTGTGAATCGAGAATGAGAATCAATGGAAGCTTGACAATATCACTGTAAGCTCATGAAACATTTTGGGTGGCTTGATATTACAGTTCATATATTTTTGTATATTTTAGATTTTACCACAGAGAAAAATGTCCAAAATTAGCAGATTCTCTCTTTGGTTGGAATAACTGATATTTCTAAATTCTCTTTCAAATCCCCGAATGTGGCCTTAAACTTGTTAGATAGACCTGTCGATATGCTCACCAAATTTTTATCCTTTCTTTGCTAGACATATTGAGTCCCTAAATTGGTGTAAAACTTTTATATATATATATATATATATATATATATATATATATATATATATATATATATATATATATATATATATATATATATATATATATATATATCTTTGAACCATATGAGCTACAAAATTTCTAACATTTACCACGAGGACTCTATTCAATCCTCAGCAGGAATGCCAAAATCTTGTTGTTTGACTATAAAAATTATATAAGAAATGTTCTGATGTGTATGTAATAATATTGCAAATTTATATTGAGTCACAATTCTCACACAAGTGCGCGGTGTCTGAGTAATAAGTGGATTTAAGTCAGAGATATCATTCCCACGAGGATTATTGAAATTTAAAGATCAATTACCCCTACTACTCAAGATCCTTACTATTTGAACTCAAAGTACAAAATTGATTTGTTTAAACTAAAGAAAGAATGATTGATTAAAATTCTATAACTATAACAAAATTCAAAATGAATTGGAATTGAGAGTTCATTGAAGTAAAAAAATTAACCTTTGAAATAAATCAGTATAGTATCAATTTTTTGCATCTTTCTATAACATAGGTCAGCACATCGATTTGAAATGCGAACTTATCCAAAGATGCAAGGTATTATGGATTTAGTTCCTCATTATTCTTACTGTATACATTCTGCCTAGTAGATAACCATATTCCTTCTAGAAACATGGATTAAGCGGTTACTTGTAGGATGTAATCCTCTTTCTAGAAGCTGAGTATTTTCTTTCTAGTACTTCACACCCCTATTCCTGGAATTTGAAGATTTCTTGCCCCATTAAAACAGAGGTGTCTGAGGCTTCTCTGATCTGTTGGCATCTCCTTCAGCTTCGAATTTAGTGAAACTTCTCTATCTCTATGATTAGATTAATGTTAACAGGATCAAAGATCTGTTCCATGGCAGGGAAGAAACATAATCAATTAATATACATCTTAACCTAATCCTCAAATATATGATAAATCAATGATCTATCAGAGTTCATTAGTTCCATAATATAGTCTAGCATACCCTTAAGTAATTGCGTTATACTCTCAAGAATCTCAATCTCTGTGTCACACAGATGGCCTCCTGGAAATCAGAGCAAGATATACCCCCTTTCGGGGTACAAGCTACTAATATTAAAAACAATTAATTTCAAGAACAACACCAATTAGATAAATTCAAGATTTCTAACTCTGACATTTTTTTAAGTTGCGCATAAAATGATAACTAACACCAGTCCATTCCTAGAGGAGCTGGTCTTTGATACGATTGCGAATAACGTTGGTAACTAATCGGGGAAATTCTTTAGTATTGGCGAAATAAATGAATAAAGAACCAAATTCCATTTTAAATCATACCATTAATAATAGAAAACAAAATTCTTCGAACCGGCTCAGGCTTTTAGCTGGATCTTTGCTCTTTAAATTCAAAAGAAAATACTAACTAAAATGTAAGCTGAAATTAAATCGACGAAAAGAAATAAAGGAAAAATAAAAATAAAAACAAAAACAAAAATAATATACAAAGGAGAATCCAACTACCCAAATGTTGGGTTTGTGACTGTATGCGCAATGCCTATGTGCTTCTATTTATCGTTTCAAAGCGATGACAGCATAGGGGTAAAATTCAGTGGTTCCCAAAATTTATTGATTAACATTTATCTGCATAGAGGTATGTAGTGACATTATGGCTATTTTGTCCTCCGACTTTCTTGTGGCTTGGTGTTATGTTGCGGTAGTGTTTCTATACCTTTTCTTACTATGACGCCGCACGAAAATGTCACGTGAGCTGGTAGATTAAATGCAGTTGCGCCAACATAAGTGTGCTTTTGTTGCGACATTTCTTTCATCCTTGTAGTGTTGTGTGGATGTCAGGCAAAAACCCTTTGGGCGGAGGCTGGTGTTGTTCTTTGGTTGTGGCGATAATCGTTGCGTGTTGCAACATTCCATTGTTCCCTGTGATTTTCTTTCTCAACCAACGATAATAAGTCTCTGTGTCGTGACGAGTTCGTAATAGTGTGTTACCTACGAACTTTATGTCGACAAGTGAAATGTCACGACATATATTGCGCCTTGAACTTGTCATTTCTGAAATATTTTTAGCGACATCGTTTTGTTGTGTCGTGGCATTCTTTCTTCCCTCTCCAGTTCTTTATGTCGCGACATAGGTATGAATGTCTTAACAAATCTTTCTGTATTTTCCTTGATGATCTTTAATGGAACAAGCAAAATTTCACGACTGTTTTGCCTTCTCTGTCTTATATTCTTGTCACAACAATGCTTTTTATGTCACGACATAATTCTGGCAATTTTTTTAAGGACTTCTTAGGCAATGTCATGACATAAAAATCCATTGTTGCGACATAGTTCTGTCTTCTGTTTGTCATTATGTCGCAACATTCATTTCTTTGTTACAACATTTCTAAGTCAATCCTTCTCATATTATGTCGCGACAAAATTTTGAAATGTCACGACAATCTTTGGGCTTTAACAGGTTCGGCTTTGTCTTTATGCGACATCACTCCATTGCTTATTTGCGTTTTCTTGCCATGCTAGTTGCCTTGAGCTTGTTCTGACGATACAGAGATTATGTTGCGACGATGCGAGATTATGTCGCGACACTTTGAAGTTATCACCGCGACGTATTCGCCTATATGTAATTTTTTATCTTTGCTTCTCTTACTAAATTACGTTTCTTGTACATTCAAAACACCTTAAACACAAAAGTTGGTGATAATTCCATAGTGCATTAAAATAAATCATAAAATTCTAAAAAATTGCAAGAACGTGGACTAAAAATGAGACGGGTTTAAAGACTCTCATCATTAGTAAACCTTATTCGAAATCTAATTGTAATGATGTTATCTACAAAAATATTCATTTTCTAATTAGTAGAGTTTTTTTTCTTATAACATATTCTCTACAAAAAAATAATATAATGGATTGAGAATAAAATTATTGTATTTTAAAAATTATAATAATTGTTTTTTGTGTGAAGGCGATTCTACATAAATAAACTAAAACCTTGTTTTGTTGTTTTGAGATATTATCATTATTTTTTGGGATATTTTTATTCATCAGTACTATAACTATGGAATGTCAGCACTTCGTTTTTGAAATTCGGGATATTTTGTCGATGTATCAATTTTCGAAGGTGAAAAAGGGTCAAACCGCCCTCTCAAAAAATGCTCCCCTCGTGGGATTCGATCCCTTGTAAAACAAGTGGATGAAACTCTCTCTATCACAAGGCCAATGTTTTCTCATATTAATATAATTGCAAAAGTGATTTTTATATCCAACCATTTATTTTATTGAAAATGTTTTAATAAGTCTTTTTTTATCTTTTACATATTAGTTTAATTTATTAAATTTATTGAAGAAAGCTAATTAAATTATAATTTTATCAAATATTTCATTTCTTTCATTAATGATTTTCTTACAAAATTACTATCACTTTTTTTTCATTGTTAATATTTTCTTTTAATACTATCTCTAATATGTTCTTTTTAATACACAAATATAAATATAGTAAAAGAGATTTCAAAAAAATGTAAAAACATTTGATATTACCATTGCTAAACTTTCAAAATAATTTTGATATATAAATTAAATATATTTGAAAAAAATTTGTAAATTCTTAATATGTATATAAAAATGTCAAAATAAATATATCTAGATATATCTCACATTAACCACCGGTATAATAAAGTAAAATCAAGTACCAACATATCCGTCGAAACTGATATTTTCATCCTTAGGTATGAATAGATGCTTTAGGGTTTGTTTTAGGGACTTTTTCACTCTTAGCAATTTATTAATCAAAATTAAAGTTTTTGTTTTACTTAGTTCTCTATATTGAGAATTGGTCTCTGGATTGAGATGTGTTTATCTTTTATCGTCGTGTGTTGATCAATGTACTACATCTTTGCGTATCTGATGGTATTGACGACTTTCTCTGTCTGATAGCTATCTTTGATTACTGTCAATATGGCAAAATCAAACCCAAGATGGTGATTGGGGGATTGCAGTTGCTTAAGGAAATAGATTAATGGCTTGACAACAATCAATCTAAATTTAACTTAGGTAGTTAGAAACTAATGCAACCACAATTACCAGTTTTAGGATTAATGGACAAGGGCATGGAATGATGATGAGAACAGAGCAAAGGTGGCATACTATAAGCCATTATAATCACATTCAAATATACAAATCAAAATAGACCAATAACGAGATTTTTACAACACTTCAAATAGAGGAGTGGCTGACAAAATTTGTGAATCCATATGGAGACAAAGAGGTGGAAAGTCGCTGCTGGCCAAACTACGAGAGACAACGAATGAAGCTAAAGGTAGATGTCCTAACTTTAGTGGCGTGATCTTGATAGAGGGTTTTTAGATGGTTGAGTAGATAGGTTCTTTGAATATACCAAGTTGATAATGGGTTAATTTGTTTATCGGTTAAAGGGAGCATTGTGCTTGAATTGGGATAGATTGAGGGAGATGGGATAGAAAAGAGTTGTATTGTGATTCAAAGATGGTGCGGGATGAAGCAATTGTGTAGGGGTAGATTTTTGCCTCCAGGCTATAGACAATATATGTTTGATGGCATTAGAGATGTGCATAGGGTACCAGGAGTGTGAATAAATATACTGCTAAATTTTTTAGATTGGCACTAGAGAAAGTGGAAGTTATCAAGTAGAACGATAGGTGACAGGAGGTATTTGAGTGGGTTCAGGCTTGTCTACTATTAGAGATAAAAATGGGTTGTAGATGGTTTTCAATGTGCGAAAGGCTACAAAATTTAGCTCTCACGATAGATTGCTAATTCAAACAAACCCGTAGTACTAATTATAGAAGATATGGAGGGGTAGACACTAAGGCTCTAAGTGACATCAGAAAAACACCTCTAGTCATGCCTGATATTGTGGAGACTGCCAATGTTGGTGTAGGAAAGGGGAAAAGTGTAGTAGTAGAGAGAGGTAAGGGTAATACTTCTATGCCTGCAAAAAAAACAACCCTTATGCAAGTCCTTTTGGTGTTAAGTGCTACAGATGTGGAGAGTTTGGCCACCATTCCAATGAATGTCCTAAATGAAAGTCAGTGGATGTAGTAGAGAAGGACGATGATGTTGTAGAGGATGAGGTGTGCGAACTTGATGGGGATGATGACTATGAGGATTATGAGCGAGAAGAGTGCACTTGTGTGGTGAGGAAGCTCATGTTATCTTTGAAGTATGGTAATGAGACTCAACGCCTTAAGCGCTTTCACACTAAGTGTACTATGCATTGGTGTTTGTGTGATCTTATTCAGGATAGTGAGAGTCATGCTTATAATAAGTAAAGATATTTGTGAGAGGCTCTTTGGTAGAAAACAGAAACTCTACCACAACCCATATATTATTAGGTGGATTAAGAAGTTGGTGGTGTTAGGTGAATGAGCGTTGTAGGTGTCATTCTCTATTAGCAAAATTATGAGGTGTGTTGGCCGATGTTGTGGATATGGATGCTTGCCATATTTTGTTTGAAGTCCATGGCAGGTATGATGTGGATGCTAAGCACTTAGGGAGGAGTAATTTGTATCAATTAGAGAAAGGGGGAATAAAATATACACTAGTTCATTTCACTAGGAAGAACCAACCCAAGGCTTTACAAGCGGAGTGAAGGAACTTTCTAACTATTGTGCATGACTCATCTGCTTGCCGACGGTGTAGGACACGAGTGCATTTGATGGTGGAAAGTAGAGATTTAGTTAGGGCTCAAATTCTAGTTAAGGTGTAGACTTTGTTGGATGAGTTTGATGATGTTATTCACACAGGATTTGCAAAGGATTCACCTCTTATGTGTAAAATAAAACATCATATAGATCTGATTTCATGTTCTCCTAATCTGCCTCATTATAGGATGAGTTCCAAGGAGAATAAAATCTTAAGGGAGAAGGTAGAAGATTTGCTAAGCAAAGAGCATATTCAGGCTAGCATGAGCACATGTGTGATTCCAACTTTGTTGATGCCTAAGAAAGATGGAAGTTAGTGGATGTGTGTGTTGTGTGGGCGATCAACAAAATTACCATTGTGATTCTCAGTTCCTTATTCAAGGTTGGATGATATGCTTGATCAATTGAGTGGAGTAGTTATGTTTAGCAAGATTGACTTTAGGGGTGGCTATCATCATATCATAATCCGTCTAGGTGATGGGTGAAAGATAGCATTCAAGACAAGGGATGACCATAGCAAGCTTCAACAAATAAAGTATGGACCGAACCATATTGTTAAGAAGAATAAACAATCTTTATATGGTTGAAACTGCAAGTTGAATAGTTCAAGACGCTTAATGTTGTTGATCTTACCTTGTTAAATGGTATGCGTGCGGATATTCGCTAAATAACTTCAGACCAATTCACTACAAGAGGTGGTGTCGGCGCGGGCGTGGAGTAGAGTAATTAATTCTTATTTTGGTTGTTTTGAGATATTATCTTTATTTTTGGGATATTATTTTTATTTCCCATTATTGTTTTGGGAGTGTTTCTTTCCCTATTATTGTTTAAAATCTTATTTCTTCCTATCACATATTCATATTATGTCTAGGGTATAAATAGATACTTTAGAGGTTTGTTTTTATTTTTCACGCATCATTTATTTAATCAAAATTAAGAGTTTTGAGTTTACTTTTGTTATCAGTTAAGATTGACCATACTGATTCTAGACCAATGTTTTATTAATTTTTTATATTGTATTGATCAATTATTTTGACACTATTAGTTGTTTCATTTTATTAGGCTAAAAAAACTAAATTCTTCTTTTCAAAAGACGATTCAAAGAGACATGAATGAAAAAGTGAATAGTATTTTTTTCTTAATGAAATTATTTTATTTAATCTAACAACACACCATATGACATTATTGTTAATGGGTTTCAATATATCAAGCTTTATTTTAAAAAATTAAAATTAAATTGGTTAATTGACATTTATTTGCCCCTGCCCAAATCTTGATTGATCAGTGGTATAATTGATATAGATTGTCATGTAAATCTTTATTGCATTGAATAGTTGGATTGTTTGAAATATTCAGACATTGAAATGTTTGGGTATTTTGATCCACTTCACTTTAAATTAGAGTTAAGTAATAGATAGAAGTAATTGAACATAGAAAAGTTTTGTGTGCATAGTTCACATCGTTTGTTATTTTCCCCCTTTATGGTTTCAAAAAAATGGAATGTGAACCAAACTTTCAAAACTTTATAGCATAAATATAATTTATTCATGTAGAAATAACAAGGATTTCGTATATGTTTCTACAAAAATATTAATGTAGACCAAATATGCTGGGGGTGTTTATCACTTTGTGAGGGCACTTTAGTGATGACCTATAGAGCAGCTTAGTATAATAGTTTTGACCTTGTTGGAGATTATTCGAGAAGGGCATAAAGAGGCATAGACCTTCTTTTCAACACAATAGGTGAGCTTGATTGTGGTTTTGGATTTTTTACAGGCAAGAGGCTAGCCAAAGGGTGACACGGACACCTGAAGTTTAAGTTTGAATTAAGGGATAGCCTTGAAAGGAAGAAAAGGACAAAGGGGATTTTCTAAGGAGAAAGAGATGGAGTAGAGAGTTGGGTAGGGGGTGATAGGTGAAGTTGAATAACCCTTATTAATTTATTTGAGCATGGCCCATGAATAGCCCTTTTTCCATTCTCACTTGTCGAGAGAGTCAAAGATATCTCTCTTAAAAAAGATGGACAAACTCCATCTCATTCACTCATATCCCTCTATATGATTAATTCTATATCCAACTACAGTTAATATTATCACCCTATCACAAATGATGTTGAATTGTGTTAAAACATAAAGTTCTTTATATAGGGACCTATGATGGCTTCAGATCTCAAGACTAAAATCATCGCTATGATGAGAACTACTTATAACATGTAGTCCATATAACATTAACATTCTCACAACGGGTCGGTTTTATACAATGTTCAACCACATGTAACTATTATACTTGACTTGATATCATATTTAGATTATCAGTAGAACATGATCATTAGTCAAACTTCATACTAGCCTTTTTGTTATGCTCTATCAATAATAGGTGACTAGGATAATTTATTCAACCTTAGAGACAGGTCAGTTAAGATAACAATTGGCCATAAATAGAATCAACTATTTATGGAATAAAATACATCCATGTAAAATAACAATAATCACACTATCAGGGCACATCACCAACAGAAATGTATATCAACTTTGAGCCAGTGGTAGAAACCATTAGGCATCTAGTTGAAAAGGCCTAAGAAGTTAGTGAAACCATCAATGCTATTAATATGGAAAGGGTTCACTTATCAGATATTAGCACTTGTTTATATGTGGAAAATGTCACGTGTAATAAAGCATAGGCTTTAGCATAAATATAAGGATTTGGAGTCATTACTGGATGAAGAATCAAGGTTAAAGCAACTTTCAACTCATGCGAATAACAGGTCGATCCTAAGTTAAAGACATATTTTATACTGTTGTTGAGGATCTCTCTCCATATGCCAGCTTAGCAATTATGTTAATATTCTATAAATTCATAACAAATGATTGTTAACACAAAGAAAAATGAAAAAGAGCTTTGTGGTTTGCTAAGCTCTTGCATTTTGTACTTTGTCACGTAATCTTTTATACATGTTCAGAAATAGAATTTTTTTTTTAAAGGAAAAATAATTTTATTGATTAAAATGGCTAAAAAACCATAAATGATTAAATATTGAGGTTAATAGCATAATGTAAAAATAAGCGTAGCTCTGATTTTGATAAATATAGTTATTAGAATATCTACTACTCAGGTTAACTAGCATGCGGCGATCGTAATTTGATATCTTCGGTTTAATTAGATTTACTTTGTTTTCTAATCGGCACTTGAATAAAGCATCGTAGCAAGGCGACAAAACGTCGCGTTGTAACGAGTTGACCCGATAAGCCAAGCAACGCTTAATAAAACGTTGGTAGCCAGCAACATGATAGGCGTCAGCCAGGCAAATAAGGCAATAAGACGACAAAAAAAGCAGATAGGCTTCATCTTTGTGGAAACACAACATTAGGCGAAAAATGAAAAAATATCTTGGAAGCGATTTAAAATGAAAATTCTTAGAAAAATCATTTCATTCTTAAGGAAAATGAAATTTAAAAGATAACAAATGAGAAAAAAAAGTAAGGAAGGGTGGCTGGGTTTAAAATTTTGAAATAGAAAAGTTAATTACGGGTTTTCAGCTTTTTTGACATTGCGACTTTGTGATGTAGTAAGTATTCGTAAAAATTAGAGCTTTGGGCCTCTCACGCTTTTATATGTCACTTGTCTTTTTAAAACTTTGAAGTTAAACATGGCGGGCCAGGTACTGGCTGGCCCATCAACAAAGCCCATTATTGAGCATGAATTCAAAAAGCTGTTGCCCATATAGTTGATGGAATGCTCCCCCTATACCCATATTTCTGTGTGGTCTTTCATCTTTGTTGGTATCTCCTAGCTCCTTGAACCAGGCTTTATTGGGCTATAAAAAAAGGAGCAGGGCTTGGGTCCAATTTGCAAGAGTAACTGTCAGTCTGAGTGGGGCCTAAGTCTGATCGGGATGTTTGGAAAATTAATGAACCCCACGCCATGAAATCCCACATGGCGCACTATAGTGATCCATATCCATTTCCAAAATCTAACTCCCTCTTCCGCCAGAATTACCCATCACAATACCGCATGGTAAAATATCCCCACCCTCACCTTACCCTCAAACCCACAGAGAAGAGAAGAGAAGAGAAGAGAAGAAAAGAGGAGAAAAGAAAACAGAAAATGGCAACCACCATATGCCACAACAGCAATCGCCGGCCTCAACTCTTCCTCATTGTCGGCCCTCAACCTCTTCACTCAAAGAATAAACCTCACTTCAATTTTTATTACGTACGTACCTATAATAAGGAGGCTTTTAATATATAAGTCTTGGCTGATTCTGAGTTCACAGGCTTTCCATAGCATAGCATATATATATAATGTCATCATATGTTTGATTTATTGATAACCAACCAGGATTTGTGAAGGCCCCAGTGATTCCTAGGAACCCGCTGAGGCAAGTGAAAGCTTGTGGAGGAAAGTTTACCTGGTAATTAATGAACTGAATGATTGAGATTTGAGATCCTCCCATGTTTGATTTGTTTTTTAGGTAATTAGAACTTAAGACTTAAGACTTAAGACTGACTGACTGAATGGGGTGGTGGTAGCTTTGAGAGAGATTGGCTTCGTACGGATCTGAACGTGATAGGGTTTGGGGTGATAGGGTGGTTGGCGCCATCGAGCATACCGGCCATCAATGGCGACAGTCTCTGGGCTCTTTCAGCATTGGCTCCGAGCTCTCTCACTTCCCTGGCCCTGCTCCACTTCCCCCCTTTGGATGGACTCTTTATCTCTTCCCTACTTTCTCGTCCACAAAATTCCTGTTTTTGAAAACCATTATTTGTTTACCCTTTTTTAAAACTGTTTTCCTTAAAAATGAAAACAAGCAAAATAACTATCATTTTGTTGTGTAAAACATAAAAAATATAGAAAACAATGATTTTAAATAACAATAACAGTTTTCACGGAACACCAAAATTGCATTACCGTGCTTTCGAAAACTATTCTATAAATAAGGAACGCTAAATTTAGTATTTTCTGTATTATTCGTGTTTTTCAAAACAATAGAAAGAGAATCAAAGGGTAGGTTTTCTATTCTCAAACACAAAGGAGAATAAGGAAAACAATGAAAATATGTTTGGTTTTCAATTTTTTTTATTTTTATTTTTTCGTTATGAAAAATAAAAAAAAATATTAAATTTAAATAACAAGAAGAGTTTTTAGAGAGCACTAAAAAGATGTTATCATCTGTGTTTTCAAAAACAGACCTAAACTGTTTTTTGTGTTCTCTTTAACGAACTATAAATTATGTAAATCATTGCATTCCATTGAAGCCCAAACTTCAACTAACTTAAGCCCATGTTCAAACCCAATACCCTGCCTATTCATGCAAATGGGCCGAGACCTACTATGCCTAGAAATGTAGGTATTGTTTGAGGAAAATATATTTGATAAGCTTTCTCGAGAAAATAATTCTTCAAGAATTTATTTTAACATGTTGTCTTTGAGGAAAAAAAATTAGACTTTTTAAATTAAGTTTGTTTAGAATGTTATGAACATCAATCGAAAATGAAAAAATACTTTAAAACTTATAGATATCATGTATAAGTGTAAAGTAATTTTCTTGGATAATTAGCCAAAGAAGCTATTTTTCATATTAAAATAAAGTTATTCTTAATAACTTCCTTTATAACTGATTTTTTGAAGCTATTTTTTTCAGAAATGTTTTTAAACATGACTTGAAAGAGATACTTAACTCTTATTAATAACTATATTTTTAAAATAATTTGAACTTTGAGGGTTAGCTGAGTTGGTTTGGCTCTAGGTTTGCCCAATTCGAGTCTACTTAGGAGCAATGAAAGATTTACCTAAGGGCCCCATAAAATTAGTTGTGATCTAACCCTAATAACTAAGTATGAATTGAACCCATTAAAACATCTCCAATCACAATTTCATTTTGGCTTCAAATTGGTATTTAAGGAGATAATGGAGTCCCACTTTTTATTAAGTTAACCCTCGAGCTCTAAATTTATCTCAATAGTACTTTACAATTCACTTTTTCATTTTTTATTATTCTAAAAATAAAAAATGAGAGATTAATGATTTCCAATTCACATCTCCAAAAATATAAAACATCTTCAAATATCTATATATAAAGGGTCACTATTTACATGATCCTCTTGAGTTGATCCATTGCATCCATACTCTTTTTTTTTTATAATTAAGAACTTTGTTATAATTTAGTAAACTATGTCATTAGGACTAGAAACCCTTTATCTTTTCAGATGTTTTGCCTTTTTTAAACATTGAACGTTTTAGTGATTGAAATAAACATTGCATCCATACCTTATCTAACATATGTTGTGGATGATTTATTTTAAAACTTGAACATGAACAGGTTGTGGATGATCACATGGCACATCGGACTCTTCCTATGTCTTACTTTTGGCCAAATTGGGTTCAAGGGCAGGACTGAGGATTACTTTTGAGAACATCACTCTAGCTCTCTCTCTCTCTTTCTCTCTCCTCACAATTTTTTTTTTCTTTTTTTAATTTTAATTTCTGTTATCTCTATCTATCTATGTACAATAGTACTTGAATTTCAGTTCCTCCTTTAGCTTTCTCTCTTTCAAACTCTGTTCAAAAGAAAAACTGTCTCTTTCTTCCTTTCCTTTCCTGCCTACCCGCCTTGTTTCTTTGCTTCTGTATTGTGTCTTAGTCCCCCCCATGTTTCAAAAATAATTGTGGGTTTGCTTTTCAACTTGGCCAAGAATTATTCTTTTGCCTTTTCCTAAAGAAAAAGGAGATAAGAGGCAATGGGTTGAGACTTCCACAAGTCATTGTTTCAAATTAAAAAAAAAAAAAACCTATCATTCCCATGCTACAGAAAAGTGTATGGTATCAGTCAAATCATTTACGAACAAATATGCACTTTCTTCAAAGCCGGAGAGAAGTAGAAAAGAAAAGAAAAGAAAATAACTTTAATTGAAGAGTATTTTCAACTATGAATCTCTATTTTCAATTCTAAATTAGCATTTTCTATGATGAAGTCCATAATTTATAGACTCTAACTCTAAGAGCATCTCTAAAAAAGCTCTATTTTTTACTTCATCTTTATATTTAAAGATTTTAGAGCAAAAATTATACTCTCAAATTTCTCTATTTTGATCTTTAAAATAGAGATATGAATAGTATATCTTTAAATTTGAAGATTCATTATTCACATATCTCTAAATATAGAGATTATGGAACTGTGTAATAAACACTATTCTCCCTATTATTTTATTGTATATTACTATTCTAATTATTTTAATTATATTTTATTTTGATATACTTATATTTATTATACTTATTAATATTGAATTACTTTTCATATATAATATTATAAAATGATTTGCTATATTGATTTTGTAGTATTAATTTATTTTTAATAATTTTAAATTTTTCTTAAAAAAAATAATTTAATTTTTTATTAAAATTATTTTTTGTCAATGATATAAATACATTTTATTATTTTCATTTACACTAAAAAATGAATGTTTGAAAGAATGAATGGTGATTTGGAGTTGAAAATGAGATTCTTTTGGAATTAGATTAAAATGTGGAACAATCGTCTCTAAATATAGAGAGTATGCAATTTGGGTGAAAAATATAGATTTTCTTTTGGCGATGCTCTAGTAGTAATCTATTTTTAACTCACAAATCACTATTCATTTTCAAATATTTATTTTTTTAAATTATAATATTTTAAAAATATGATATATGAAATATTTTTTTATTTGTATTTAAATATAAATATAAAATTATATTAAATAAATAAAAATTATAATAAATAAAAAAATATATTAAAAACCTAAAAAAAAATTAAACTATAAATTATATTATAAAGCATATTACATTAGAAAATAAAACATTAAAAAAGCCATATAATGAAATTACATTAAAATTATAACTAAATGATAGTAAATAAAAAAAATTAAAATAGTGGTAAATCACCTCCATAATTTCTACAGTTATGTTCATTAAAATTCATGTGATGAAATCTCTAAGTTCTTTTTTTCAATATGAAATTAGCCATTTTTATTTCTAATAAATTATTGCATTAATTAATTAAAATCTTAATGTTTTATTATCCAATTTCAACCAACAATATTTATTTTCAATATAAATGAAAATAATAAAAATGTATTATATCATTGTCAAAAAATAAATTTAATAAAAAACTAACTTATTTTAAATTTATTTATTTTGAAAAAATATAAATTGTAAAAATAAATTAATACTAAAAATTAATACATTAAAATCATTTCACTATATTGTAAATAAAATAATAAATAATAAATATAAATATATCTTCAAAAATAAAAATATGTTATAAAAATATTATTAAATAATCATTTTATTATTATAATAACAAATAATAAGAAAGAATTGTAATATATGATAATGAAATAATAGAGATAGTTTTAATAAAGTGAGTTCTATCGTCTCTATATTTAGAAATATGAGTAGTGAATCTCGAGTAGGAAATATCATTAGCATTATTTATTTTAGAGATAAAAATAGAAGAATTATTTGAGTTAAGTTTTCATCCAAAAATCTCTATATATACAAATAGAGTCAAATATAGAGCCCTCTTGGAGATGCTCAAAGAGCATATAGGCAAAATTTGAAAAAGGGGAGGAAAAAAAACCAGAAAATATAATTGAAATAAGATCTTGAGGAAATTATTTTTAAAAAGTTAGAAGCATAGCCGAAATTTGAGAAAGGGGCAGAAAAAATGGGAAAAAAAAACCCCTTGATTTTGCTTTTGAAAAGAGAAATTTCATTGATTGAGATAAGTAATATATTATATAGCATCCAGGTTAATAGTAAAAATAAACGATTTAAGACCTATATAATTAGTAATCCTAAAATACCTAAAACACTTAAGATCCAAATCTGAAAAAGCGTATTGATGTTATAGGGATTTGATATGAGCGTAATGCGATCCAATAATCTTTATCGTTTAAATTCGCCACCACGAAAACCAGCCAGAATAAAATAATTGTTGTACGACGAGGTCAAATTAATCACTTTATTGAGAAAGAAAGTCATATCTTAGTAGACAAACAATGGAACGGGTGATTTTAGGCCAAAAAAGGCCAAAGAACCATCCCTTCTTTTTAATGGGATGAAAAACATATAAGGAACTAGGGTTTCCAAAATAAGAGTAGAGGAAATATTCTGATTTTTCCCCTTGATTTAGTTGAAATATGATTTTAAGGAAATTATTTGAGAGTGTAGAGGATTTATTGCTTGCCATTTTCACAATTTCTCTATGTTTTTTTGTAAAAATCTTGAAGAAAAAGTAGTCCATAAATTTTCAATAAAATGATTAATTATATAAATGATGTCTCAATTTTTCGATTTTTTCTATTTTTTTTTTAACTTTTATTTTGTTTAATCATCATGTCTCTTAACTTTTCTATTTTCTATATTTTGGTGTCTAAGCTTTTATTTTTTATAATGTCTAAATTTTTAATTTTTGTTCAATTAAATGCTTATGGTTAGTCAAAGCTTATATGGATGTTGAATCAACAAAAGAAATTGAATCACATAAAAATAACAAAAATTACTTAATAATAATAATATTTATTAGGTGAAATAAAATTAGATAAAAATTGGTTTATGAAATAAATAAAGTAAGCTTTTTCTTAAAAATGTCATTTAATTATCTTCTATTATTCTTACTTCTTTTTCCAAGCATTACAAAATAATTATATAAATAATTAAAAATAAACATACATTTTCTTTAAAAAATTGTCATTTAATCTTTAATAATTTCTTTTATTACTATAACAAAATATTAAAAATCATAATGAGAAAATGATAATATTGGTAGATAGTATGTGGGAAGCACTTAGGTGAATAAAAATTAAGAATTTAAACACTTAGTGGAACAAAATAAAAGTTAAAGGCCTTAAAAAATAGAAAATGATAGGGTTTAAAAAATAGGCTTGCGGGCTGATGACGAGGCTCCAAGAGTGGTGCGCCCCGTCTGATACCAGCTCCTCAGTCTTGGGGCTGAATCGAAGGCCGAGTAGGGTCGAGACGATCACCAGATAGTGGAAGCTGCTCGTATCCTATAATCGGTGTGCATCCTCCTTATAGAAAATAGAATAACCCCCCAGCAATATATCCTGCCGTCCAAATGGCATCAATAGGAAGGAAAATAATAACGAGATCATCGCCATTGGATCTCCCAAATAAGGAAGAGGATTATCTGAACAAAACGCAGCTCCTTTTATATCCTTGTACCAAATCAGATATGAATTTAAAATAAGAAATATCACCGTCCGTGGGAAGGGGCTACTAACCACGTCAAGCGGTTGAACATCTACCATAAATACAAGACCACCCATCGGTGCGAAGATGCCATGAAAAACCAAACGCCAACATTCTTACACACATTCTCGGGCATATTCTTATGCAGCGCATTCGCACTTGGCAGTCTCTCTTTTCTCTCAGAGAAAGAAGCCTGACTTAAGTCGGACAGTGTAGTAAGCCTAGCGACACCTTCTTCCTTGTTTTCTTGAGAGGAGTTGATGAGAATCAAAGCCTGAAAAGTTCCGAGTCGTGCAAGAGCTTAGAAGATTCGTGGGAATTCGATCTCTTAATTATGGAAAGTTCGGATTCGAAGGAATTTGTGAAGCGGAGCATGAATATATTTATGTTTCAAGTGTTTTGAATTTTATTATATTTTGATTTGGAGTTGTTTTTAGAAAGATTTATTCTCAGTCAAAGTAGAAGTTGCTCTATTTAATTTAGAAAGTGTGTTTCTTTAGGAAAATAGGAGTTCCATTTATTTAACTAGAAAAAAGATTTCTTGGTTGGTGTTGATTCTTCTTGATTTAGTGATGATTTGTTCTGATTTGCTGCTATTTTGGGCTGATTTGTTCTTTGATTCTTTGCTATTTTGGAGAAGGCGATTTGTTCTTGATTTCTTCGCGATTTTTATTACCAAGATCTTGTCTAAATGTTATCTAAGTTTCCTTTTGTTTTTGGTCAAATATTTACTTTCCTTATTAGTGAATATTTGGGTTTCTATTCTTCATATTTTTGGCCTATTTAAAGGCTTGTTATCCTTGTATTCTTAAGTTTAAGCATTAATAAAATTGAGAGTTTCAATTTCTATTTGGTTCTTTAGAAGAACTCCTTGAATTTTTCTCGGTTAGCCGAGTGGCGTTAAATGAAGACTTATCAGTCGGATCTCCATCACCGATTGTGGCGTCCTCACCTATACCAAGGCTAGGGGCGATGGTCCATTTCAAGTCCTCGAGCGCATCAATAACAATGCATACAAGCTAGATTTGCCCGGTGAATATACTGTAAGTGCTACTTTTAACGTCACTGACTTGAGTCCTTTTGATGCAGTGTGATTTGAGGTTTAAAATCCTTTCAAGGAGGGAATGATGGAAGCAGGGCTAAGGAAGGGAGTGTGGACCGGCAGAAGTCCCAGATTTTATGACACGAGCGGGGCTAAAGGTTCAAGAAGCCTTCATGTTTATCAAAGAAATGCCCGTGAGCTCCACGTGTTCCCGACTCAAAAGAGAGCGAAGATGATTCCACATCATCAAATTCATCGGGACGGATGAGCCAAGGAGTTTTTGACTTGTTGATTTGCTGCTATTTTGGAGAAGATTTGGTGTTGATTCTTGCTGATTTCTTTGCTTATTTGGAGCTGATTGGATTACGATTTGTTCGTTGCTTGCTATTTTGGGAGCTTATTTGGTGCTAATTTGTTCTGATTTGTTGCTAATTGGTGCTGATTTAGCACATTTATTCGATTCTTCTTGATTTGATTCCAAGCCTTATACCAGAATTATCTAGTTTCCTTTTTTAGTATGTTGTTACTAGGAAAAAGTATATTAGTTTCCTTTCCTTTTTGGCCAATATTTACTTTCCTTGTGGTACGGAATATTTAGTTTATTAACCCCGTATTTTGGCCCTGTTAAAAGGCTTGTTATCCTATATTCTTCAGTTTTAAGCATTATGAAATTGAGAGTATAAATTTCTCTTTGGTTCTTTAAAGAACTCCCTTGAACTTATCGGTTGTCGAGTGGCGTTCATCGGGCTTATCAACGGATCCATCGCGATTGTGGCGTCCTCCACATATACCAAGGTTCTTGCTTCCCGCTAAGCAGCGGGTCGAGGTCATCCGTCGAGCCGATGCTAGAGCGAGTTCTTTTTGAGCTAATTCGATCACGGGTCTCCTCCTGAGATTGGCGGGGTTACGTATCGGGTGCTAAATCCGAGCACACGAGATCAACGGTCTGCGATCCTACCTCGGCTTTGAGCAATCCGGGCGCACATCGACCCACAAACAATCGGGTCCAGCCCGGCCTGCACGCTCCAGCCCGGTTCGGTTAAAGCACCATTGGTTAAAGAGCGTAGATGCGGCCCAGGAGCAGCCGGTTCCTTTATAAATATAAGCGATTTTCTCGATTGCGTGGTATCAACAAGACACAGCAGGGCAACGCCCGATCCGCGAGGATCGGGGATCCCGCAGAACACTTGAGATACTTGAGACCTCCTAGGACAGCGAAAGCAATAAAACCAATACGGCAGGTGACCTTCGCCTCGTCGATCAACGCGATAGAAGAGTGGAGCAACTTACGGTGGTTGAACCATCCACGGAAATCTACGACGGGCCGGGAGAAGACCGGGACCTTCCTCCGTGAAGAACTGACTCGGTAGCGACATTCCCGATGGCGTCGAAGCAGAAGCGAGAGTCGGCCGATCCGGGAGCCACGAGACCCCCGATTGGCCCATGTAGAGGAGGAAGCGAAGCAATACTCGGAGCGTTGATTCGTGCCACGGTAGGGTGACGGAATCAACAAAATTTGTATCCTAAGTTCCTCGCGCCGTGGTCAAACTGCGATATGGCGATCCCCAGGTCGAGCGCGGGGATGGGTTTTCTTCGTACAAATGATTTGAGTGAAATCAAAGCCCAGTGATTAAATTTGGATTTTGGGGTTTGGTTAAAAGCAGGTGGGTTGGTGGGTTCTGAAACTGAAAATAAAATGAAGAAAAATAAGAAAAGAACTCCTTGAAGTCTCGGGCCAGGTTAGGGTTTAGGGCAACAAACATGTCATCGGGTCTTTTTCCTCGCGTTGGAGAGCATGACATATAGTCATTCGAGCAGGATCTTCATTTAGCTTCAAAACTAAACCACATGATTTTCCTTTGAAAAATAGCATTGAAATGGGCATAAATGTGTTCCCTAACGGTGAAAACACATCTCAAAGCCTAATCCACGATAACTAGTAGGAGACAACTAAGGCCTCGATGAGGTCTAGTGAAGAAATGTCAGTGAACCTAAAAGCTTGCGAGAATACACATTAAAGAGAACATGCTTAAAGTTTTAACTAGAGTGAGAGCGGGGAACCTAAACAACCATAAATGTGCGTTAAAAGCAGAGGACCCATGGTGCCTCCAAACCGTTGCCCGATGGCAGTCTCTTCCAAGGAGGAAGAGGCCTAATAACCATCCTACGAGTTGTCATCCTCGGAGGAGTGTTTGAGTAGCTGAGAAAGAGAGGAGAGAAAATCGAGAAAAGCAAAACGGGAGGCTTGGAACCCTAATTTTGTTCTGATGATAAAAAATCCGTCCGCCAACAGTGTATCAAAATAGCTTATGTAGCCTTACAAACCAAGTGAAATACAATCAATCAAACATAAGTGGATAAAACAAGGTAGAAGGAGAAAAACCAAAAATTGCCAAAAACAAAAAGTGCGTGAGAAATGCGGGGAGAGCAAATTTGCAGGATGCACAGTCTTGGGGCGTGTGCGGTGCTCGCGGGAGAAGCTCTGCGGTGGTGTTTCTTCACATTTTGCCTTTCTTTCCTTCTGATCTTTGATTTGAAATGCTGAGTTTGATAGAATTCTTGTTGTGGATCAGAGCTCAGCAACAATTTGGCATAATTAGCTCATGGCTTGTAAATTTGCCACAAAATACGATCGATAAAATAGTAGGGACAGCAATGTATGCAAATCGGGTTAATTAGCATGATTAGTACACAAAAGCACTCAAAACCTATAATAAATAGGGTTCAAAATAGCATTTTTGGGCACTAATCACACTAACCTATACATTGCTAGTCCCTTAGCAATATGAAAAGAAAAGAAAGAGCATACAAAGCGATAACAAAATTACGTTACAAAAAGGTTGCGAGTTCAAAGGTTGTGAATGAGTAATGCCTAACCACAAGTAAGAATAATCAATGTAAGTCCGATAACTATCATGAGGGAATGAAGGCCATACAAAATTGAGTATTAAAAGAGCCTCCTTAACTTTGGTGAATCGGCCAAAACTAAAAGCCGAAAATCTAAGTGTTTTGTTTTATGCATTTCTACGACAATAAGCGTCGGCTTGCAGCTACTGACCTAGCTACAGCCCACGACCTGGCGGCGCTAACAGGCTAAACCGTCGGGACCCACCTCTTATTCCGCATGATTCTTTTGGTTGGGGTGCGTGCGAGAGTCGACCTCACCAAAGTCCATGTAACGGGGATCTGATGACTCCCGGCTAATTAAGGCTTAAGGCACCAAGTCATAAAACTCAGACCACAAACTGGTTTCACCCCGGACTTCGAATGATTTCGAGACTCAGCGCCTACAACTTGCTGGCTTCCACCCATCCACCCATGTAACGACACTAAGTCTGTGACTCCCAACAGTGAAGGTTTAGAGACACCCAGGGCTTTAAAAGGCTTTAAGCCATATACCCTCGGACCGTGCTCGGGTTTTGGTAGTGTTGCAATTTTATTCTTTTTCTTTTCTTTTTCTTTTCTTTTCTTTCTCGTTTTCTTCTTTTCTTTTCCACAGGGGTCCTTAACCTATTGAGTGGTCCAATGAAACTAGGTGAGTTATGCAAAGTAAAGGAGGTTGTGCGGAGTTTTTCGACCTATGTAAACCTAATGTGCATTGTGTGTGGTTGCGAAATGTGGAAGAAAAAGGTTGAAAGCAACCAATTTAACTAATCATCCTCAATTATGCAGTAGACAATCTAACATCAATATAATTGGACAAAGTTTCAATTTTTCAAACCACATGTTAGGCAAAACACACAAAAATTTTGGTTGCAAAACGGGTCCAAATTTTGAAAGAGTAAATTTTGTAAAAAATTATAACGACTTTATAGAAGGGACAACAAGCCCTTTAGAATATACAAATGGGCTTGCTCAAAATGATACAAAGAATAAATCTAGCCACTTCCTTTGCTAACTCTCCCCCCCAACCCAAACATCTCGGTGTCCGAAATGAGGCTCGGATTGGAAAATTAGAGGAGGAAGTGTTACCTCCTTGATGAAATGTGATCATTGCTGGATAGGTGACTTCGCAAGCTTTCCATCGACGCGTTATTCACTCCGTTTGGGGTTCAAATAAACAAGTTAGGGGGGGAAGAAAAAGAAAAAGGTGACGATTGGACCATTTTAAAAATTAAACCTTCATAAAAGTGTCGAAAATGTTCTTTCTGGTAATATTTGGATTCTAGACTCTCTAAGCTTTTCCAAACGATTTTCCAAGAACGCCACAAAACGGGTTCGGATGAAAAGTTATGAAGCGAAACAAGAAGAGGTCAGCCTGTAAGGCTAGTGCAGAAAATTTTTCGTATGAGCAGAGTAATTTTAAATAGACTAGCGAGAGTTCGCTAACTCTATCGAAAATTTGACATAGCAAAGAATTTCGCTATGTTTGAAAGTACTAAGCTATGTCTCATAAACGAAAAAATTTTGATTTTTTGATTTTTTTTTTTTTAATCAAATAAAATAATTAATAAATAAAAATAAAAATAAAAATAAAAATAATAAAATAATAAAAATAAAAATAAAAACATTTTTTTTTTTTATTTTTTAAAATTAAATTTTTTTTTTAGAGACAAAAAAAAATTTTTAAATATATAATAAAATTAAAGATAAAAATAAATTTTTTTTTAATTTTTTATATGTCAGGAAAAACAAACGTTTTTTTTTTAATAGCTATATATATATATATATATAATATAAAATAAAATAAAATGAAGCATTTAAATGCGTGTTTTGTCTGTAGTGGAAGCCATCAGCATTAAACTAGAGGTGTGCATTTAAGCTAAGCTAGCGAAATGCCTTGTTCTAAAACGAGAATTATCTAATTTGATCTCATACAAACTTAGCTAGGCTAGCGAGAATTTATTAAACAGCGAAAATTTAAATCATAACAGGTACACTAGCATTTTAAACAAATTGCGAAATTTTAAGCTATAGTTGCGAAAACTTCATAGCATCTGCTAGCACAACTGCGATTTTCAATCAGGGAAAACTCAAAGAATTTGCACAACAAGCTGCAAAAATTAATGCAAGAAAAATTAAGAAAAAATTGCGAGAAAAGTGGAAATTAATTTAAAAACATAAATTAACTAAAAATTAGAGAAAATCTAAAAAGAAAAATTAAAGAAATCAAAATAAAATACGATAAAATAAAACAAAACAAGAAAAATTAAAACAAAAAGTGGGGGAGATTGTACTCCCCCCAAACCACTTCCTTAGGCCTTTGGAGGCTCTTGGAGCCAGCGGAGCTGAAATATCGAGTTAGATTGCTCAATCCAGAGCCAGAGCACCGGCAAATCCAGTATGCCATGCAGGTATGAATGTTTGACATCTTCTTTGGTAGTCGGCAAAACTACGTACAATGGCCACTAATCTCTTGAAGTTTTGTAGAATAAACTGATGATGGGTTGGACTTTATAGTGGGTGTTTCAAAGGGTTTTGGGTTGGGATTGATAACGAGTGAGAGCGAGGATATAGATTTGATCGGTGGAGGAGTCTTTGCGCGTGGGGCATTTGGCGTGGCTTGGGCGGTGGCACTTAGTTCAATTTCATGGGGTGGTTGGAGATGCTTTTGTGGTTCTTTCCACTGCTTCTATCCGGCTACCCTCCTCGGTCAGCCAAGGCAATGATTTCTTCTTGGTTCTCCGCCCGGGAAAAACAACATCACACATATCGAGGATTGACCCGATCCTTCGGATAGTGCGATAAAATCCTCTATAGCTCTGGCGTTAGCACATTTGTTCGGTCTCCTCACGCCATTATGTCGAGTGGCTTACCGTCCATACAGTTTTCTTCCTCTTGATGAACAAGCTGATTGGTGAGGTTTGAGATGGATTCTGCCGGGATGTCGATTTTATCAATTTCACTTTGGAACCCATCGATTTCTTGTTCGAGAGCTCTCTTGTCTGAAATTTCACGGTGCTGAACGGTCCTTTGCCGCTCTTTCATATGAGAAATTATCAACTTGTTTGCTTTCAGGGATTCGAGATGGCTTGTTCAACGGGAGATGGGGTTGGTGATTCTTCATTCTGGCGAGAAATAGGCGTAATAAAGAAGGTTGGGGTGCATATTGTGGAGGATTGGTTCCCATGAGGAATTTGTGTGATTCCCAACTATGGTTGTAAGTACTACTATATGGTGAACTTCGTCATTCGGTCTCTGTAGTCCCTCATGGACTATATTCACTTGTGTTCCTCTCCGCGGGTTGTTGACTTTGCCATGGCCGGTTTTATGTAATCCCTACGTGGACATATATGCACTAAGGAGTTACCCTCCGCAATTGTATTATTTGTATTGTTTTCCCTCTAAATGTTCCATTTGATCACAGTCAATTTTCCCATAACTGGCTTGCCGCGCCCGGAGAAAATTTTACAGATCGAAAATGGATTCTGTAGCCAAAAACGAGGCGACCTGTAAAAAACAACACAAGCGATCTGCTTGCCTTTGTTTTTTTGCCAGGTGAAATAAAACTAAGAAAAAATGACGTAAAATGATAAGGAAATTCACCAAGACTTGTGATGAGGATCACAGTGTTCCTGACTAGTCGCCACTAGGCCACCATCCCGGCTGGCGGCGTCATTTGATTCGTGCCACGGTAGGGTGAAGCCGGAATCAACAAAATTTATGTATCCTGAAGTTCCTGCTGGCGTGAGAAATCAAGCTCTTGCAGTATAGCGATCTAGGGTCGAACACGAGGGGATAGGTTTTCTTCGTACAAAATAATTTGAGTGAAATCAAGCGGAGGTGAATTAAATTTGGATTTTGGGGTTTGGTTAAAAACGATTGGGTAGGGTTACCGTGAAAATAAAATGAAGAAAAATAGAAAGAACCTCATAGATCTAATATGATTAAGTACAGCAGTATATTTAGATCTCACCTGTAGTGAGACATGTATATAGTCATTTCAATTAGATCTTGTTAAACTTAATAACCTATTATTTTACAAATATATTCAAATGGGTATAAATGTTCGTGATGATACATGTGTCCCGCAGACTTAACTAGTAGGAGACAACTAAGCGAGCCTGTGGATCTAGTGAAAGTATCCATTGAACCTAAAACTTGATACACATTAAAGAGAGCATCTTAGAGATTTTAACTGAAAGTGAGAAGCGGGAACCTAAACAACCATAAATGCGTGCGTTAAAAGCAGGGCCAGATGCGTTACCTCCAAACCGTTGCCAGTGTAGTCCTCTTCAAGGAGGAAGAGGCCCTAGCCAACCATCCTCTGAGTTGTCATCCTCGAGGAGTGTTTGATAGGCGAAAGGGAGAGAAAATGAGGAGAAAAAGCAAAAGCGGAGAAGCTAGAGACCCTAATTTTATTCTGACAAAATCGGGTCCCTTCAACGGTGTGTCCAAATGGCTTATGTAGCCTTACAAACCAAGTGAAATACAATCCAATCCAGACATAAGAGTGGATAAAACAAAGGGTAGAAAGGAGAAAAACCAAAAATTGTAGCAAAGCAAAAGTCAAGTGAAATGCGCGGAGAAACGAAGAGTTTGCGGGGATGCACGATGGTATGTGCGGTGCTTTGCGGGAGATGCTCACTGCGGTGGTGTTTTCTTATTTTCACCTTTCTTTTCTTAGATCTTTGATTTGAAATCTTTGAGGTTTGACTAGAATTCTTCGTTAACTTAGATCGACTGACAATTTAGGCATAATTAGCTCATAGCGCAAAATTGCCCTGAATGCGATCGATAAAATAGTAGGGACTTTTAATGTGCAAATGCGGTTGAGTCGCATGATTAGTACACAAAAGCACTCAAAACCTACTAACAAATGGGGTTCAAAGCCAGCACTTTTGGGCACTAATCGGGTAGGTCGACGAGCACCATCACCCTCGACGGAGTAGGAGAAGCCGGGACATGGGAAGCGAGGAGGTTTCGGAGTCTTCAACGGGGGCTCGGCCGTGTGAAGGAGGGTGGTAAGAAGGGTGACGCCCGAATACCTTGGATACCTAGGTACATAAACCGGTCTTCCCTTCTGCAGGCAGAGGTGCTACCGCTGCCAGGCGAAGTTCAGAATGCCATAAATAGAAACATTTGATGGAGTCAAGACCCCGTCGATCACCTTAATACAATCGGATCGGAGCACCTTGTTGTCAGGGACTAGCAATGCGATGAGGGCGTGTATTCTGGCTAAGAGGGCCCGGCCGGCGCGTTGATAAGAATTCATCCATCTCGTCATTCGGGGAACTATCCACCATTCGTTCGTCTCCATTCGCCGAACCGAGCGTCTGGCTTAGAGGATTACCATATGTTGTAGGCAAGAAATTAGATTTACGGAATAAAGGCCATCGTAATTTTTGATTACAAAATTTTAATTACAGGTTAAAAATGCGTAATTAATTCTCTAGATCTCGGATGTGACGGATTACCTGGATTGGAATCGTCTCGCGAAGCTAGTTAGCACGTAAATTCGCGTTCTTTGAGAACGAGTCGGGTCGGCACGTTTTTGAGGCATCGCGTTTGGGAGAAGCGATAAACGGTTTTCGGCGTGTGAAACTCAAATAGCATGTACTCATGTACTATAAGTGGTATGAGTAGAGAAATGATGAAAATGGACGGCCGAGGTAGTGCCAAATATCAAATCTGAGAAAGAGAGACATAATGGGCATTATGAGAATTGATCTTAAGTCACTAGGTGCCAAATTAAGGAATAGTGATCATCTTCATTAAACCAATGGAGGCAAACGTGGGAAGGCCATTTTTGATCTGGAGTGAGCTTTTGGGTTTGAGAGTTTTAGAGAGAGAGAGGGTGCTTCTCTCTAAGATCACGGGAAATCGGACCGTTGGGTTCGACCAGGCAAGGAAGGAAGCGTTCTACGCGGGCGAGCTCTGGCGTGGACCCCAGTTTGCGAGTTTTATTAACTCGAGAGGTAGGATTTTCTCCCCTACTTGCGTTTTATTCCCATTTTAAGGGTTTTCCATGTTTCGGTTGGTTTGAGGCACGTGAGAGACGTTTGATCGATCCCGAAACATGGGGCCAAGTGTTAGAATTCTTTAGGGATTTTCCCACCATCAAGTGGCTTGCCGAAGTGGGGCTGTTTGGGTGTCTTTAATTCAGAATTTTTGGCTTTAAATCGTGTATTTGTATGGAAAAGTGAGAATTGGCCGTGGGATCGAATCCCCCGAAAACATGGGGCCGGTGTCAGAGGCCACGGAGATTCTTGGGGCTGTCGTGGCAGTCAGAGAAGCGTTGTGAGCTGTTATGTTAGGAATTGTAAATTCTATGTTGGTATGCATGAGACGGAATGCGTGCGATCGGTTTCAAAAGTGGAGCCGATGTAGGATGAGTGGGTTTGCCAGTGGACAACCCACTTCCATTTGGGGGCCCAGATTGGGGTGTTTGTGATAATTTATTGAATAAATTATGCTTTGGTGATTAGGAGACGAGATTGGGAATGGAAATCGGTTCCATCAAGAGGAACCGATGTAGGAAGATAATGGTTGCCCGTGGAGCTGACCCTTGCTTTCTGATGCAGGCATAAAAATAGTCCGGGTTTGTCCAGCTGAAATGGATAAGGAGATTGTCCATGTGTTGTGAAATGGTATGAAGCAGATGACGATATGTGTGGAACTAGATAGGTTAAGACATTATTTTTAATGTGTTAGTTCAATGACACAATTACACTGGAATAAGTGTGTTATAAGCCATTGGAAATGATTATGAGTTGCTTTCGAAGTGAGCTACATTGGGTGATGAGTGATGTGTTTAAATTACATGGGTATAATTGTGTAGTTGATTGAAAATATGCATATTGTCATATTGTGTAAATGGTTTGAAAATGGCATAATGCATTTTCACTTATGCATGATAACCTAGAGTTAGGTGTGAGTGCATGACAAGGTATTTTATAAAAAGCGGATATGGTTGCGAGAAAGGAATTTCAAAGGATGATATTAGGAGAATTGGGTTGGGAGATGGGCGACGGATCACTTGGATAGAGGACCATGGTATTTCGGAAGCTCACTGACCAATTCACCTCGGAGGAGTAGTCCATCTATTTTACCGAATATTTAGGTGGTATATTTTCAAGAACAAAAGTTTGTTTTGAAAATGATTATTTTCTCATACATGGCTTGAGCCCGAGAGTGTGAGTGAGTCGGTGAGGAGACTCGTGACATGGGGATGACATGTAGACATTCAAGTAGGATCATGTATTTGCCCGAGTGTGTGTTTGCTGAGCATTACCTTGCACTTAGGTGGTGGGTAGCGCTAGGGAGATTCTCCTGCGGGCTTTAGCTACGCCGTCGTCTGGGACCCCCTTATTTTGAGTCGAGGCGCTCGAGAAAACGATCCATTTTGAAGAAAACTTGGTTTGTGGCTTGATGGTTTTTGGACATAACATGTATTATAATTGTAGATTTTAATATATGTTTGTATAAAACAAAAGTGTTATCAACTATTGAATTATTGGGAGATAATTGAAGAATAGTTATGATAATTGATTTTATGAGCATTAGTTTATGGGCCCAAGTGGCCGTATTGGATATATTGCATATATTGGATTGTTTGGGACAGGTAAATGCAGGTTATTTGCAGGTACTTTATTTGGGTAGAGCTCCCCGTACAAAGGAGACTGGGTGCCTCAAAGTGGCGTCGGGTGGCAGGCATCCACTGCTGTTCGCGGGTTGACGGGTGGTCAGCGGACCCACCGAGAGGATCGGGCGTCACGGCAGTATCGAGCTTAGGTTTATAAATACCTAGAGCTTAGTGTCGATAAGCTAGGTATACGATTACCTAGGGCTTGAGGGACTTGGGTCTAGGCCACGGGTCTTAGAATGTGGAACTTAGGTAGGTGGAAACCTATGGATGGAGGATTTGGAGCTTAGGCCATAGTCTTTAAGAGATAAGAACATCACCACTAGGTGTGGTTCGATGTTAGGTTTAGGTATGAGATTACCTAGGAAAGGCACGGAACAAAACTAGGACACGACATGTGTGTTTTGTGCGTGATCATCAGAGGATGATGAATGGATTTGTATGTGTATGTGTTTGGTGGGTATGACATATTTGTGTGTGATGTGAATGTTTGTGTGCTTAGGTAGATAGCACATAGGCATGTTGGAAAACTAAACCTTGGAGTTTACAATGTGTAAGCTGGAACAAGAAGAATAAGTAAAAAATAAATTTAAGCAATTTATTTGGTTTTGTTGGAAAAAAAAAATATAGATGAAATAAATTTTAATAAATTTATTGGTGTCTTTGAAAATGAAAGAAAATAAATAAATATATTTTTTGGTATTTTTCAAATTAATTTGAAATGAAATGAAAAAAAAAAAAAAATATATATATATATATATATATATATACCATATATATATATATATATATATATATATATATATATATATATATTTTTGCGAGAACTGGATGGGCTCTTGCCCTGATTAGGCACCAAGAGTGCTGCTGGCGTCTTTGGCGGCCCAGGCTAGGCGTGCGGGGCGCGCGACCCCGATGAGAAGCGGCGTGCGTCTTTGGGCGTGCGAGGGGCGGCTGGAATGTCTTAAGCGTTAGTGCAGCGGCGGCCCAGAAGCCCCGGCGGCAGCCTTTGAGGCCGCGAAGCGAAGCGCGAAGCGCCTTGGCCTTGAAGCGCGAGGCTTATGGCGAAGCGGCAACGGCCACCGCGCCTTGGCCTTGGCGATAGAAAGCGCGGCGTGAAGTGCGGAAGCCTTGTAGCGTGAAGCGCCTTGGCCTTGACTGGCGTGCTGTCTCTTGCGCCAGCCCGAGCGTCTTGTTTGGTCAGCGAGCTAGTTTGGTGCCTGAGTGCACACAGCTCAGTTACGACCTCGATCTTCGATGGGATTCGACTCGGTATTTTTCCTGAGTCATTAAATGAACACTGTTCATTGTAAAATAAATTTTCAAAAAAATAAATAAATAAATAAAATAAAATAAAATAATTAAATCAAATAAATTTGATAAAATTTTCGAAAAATAAAATTTTCAAAAATAAAATTTTTGAAAATAAAATTTTGTTGAAAACAATATTTTAAACGTGAAATTGATTGCGTATACACTGAGTGGTGTGTATGATTAGTGCGAGAATTTTTGTGGTTATGCCTTAGAGATCTTGTATTGGTCTTACCATTTGAAATGGTGATTGCGTGGTAGTTAAGCGTAGGGTTAAGTCTGTCGAAGACTTGATGTTTTCCATCTCGAAGAATCCGCGGCGACATGGCGAAGTACTCGCCATGAAGAAATACATAAGCGCGAGGAGGCTGATATCAAAGAAAGAGAGTTCTTCCACGTAAAGAAAAAGTGCAGCGAATGACGGCGAGGACAAAGTCCTAAAAGGCAAGACAATCGGGACAAATCCCGAAAAAAGATGAAACGATCCCCGAGGAGGAAATCTCGGGAGGCAGTGCAGACGCTGCGTCGAAGACGACATCGCCCAGCGCTCGGCCTTAGCGCCGGAGCACGCTGCTCACTTTGACGAGCTCACCTACTCGCCGCGGCCACGGCGCCTCAGTCAAACCCATTTCGGGCTCACGTCACCACTCGGCCTTAGGCCGAAGACCATGTTGCTTCCTTTGACAGACTCACCTGCTCGCCTGGTGCGCTCGGGGTGCGGACCCGGCCCCGAACTACATCGCCCATGAGCCTTAGCGCCCGGTCACGTTGCTCACTTGTGAGCTCACCTACTCATACAGGGCCACCGCTGCCTCAGGAGTCAGGCCAGCTCAGGCTACATCGCCACTCGGCCTTAGCGCCCGGAGCCACGCTGCTCACTTTGACGAGCTCACCTACCATACAGACCCGGCGCCTTAGGAGTCATGCCGGCTGTTTACATCGCCACTCGGCCTTGGCCGAACCCGCTATTGCTCACCACGGCGAGCTCATCCCATCGCTCGGCATGGACGAGCCTCACCACTTTACCATTCATTACGGCGAGCTACGTCCGTCACTACGTGGACGAGCTCTACTTTATATTCATTCGGCCGAGCTCATCCGTCACTCGGCATGGGCCGAGCTCTACTTTACTATTAATTACGGCGAGCTCATCCATCGCTCGGCATGGACGAGCTACTGCTACTATTCATTAAACCGAGCTCATCCCGTCGCTCGGCGTAGCGAGCTACCACTTTACTATTCATTACGACAAGCTCATCCCATCTTTTCGAGCATGGGCGAGGCTCACGCTGCAACTACGTCTGACGAGCGTCCACCTGACATGGGCGAGCTCTGCTTTCGATTATTCATTACGGCGAGCTCTTTACATCGCTCAACATGGGCGAGCTCCTGCTTTCCAGTGGCCATTCTGGCCAGGCTCATCCCATCACTTTCGGCATTGGCGAGCTCTACTTTGCTATTCATTCGACGAGCTCTTTACGTCACCTGACATGGAATGAGCTCACCTTTCGGCATATTCATTGAGCTCGTCCCATCACTCGGCATGGGCGAGCGCTGCTATAATCATTACGATGAGCTCATCCGTCCGCTCAACGTGGGCCAGAACTGCTGCTTATTCGTCGGCGAGCTCTTCCCATCACTCAACATGGGCGAGCTCTGCTCAATATTCATTGACGAGCTCATCCCGTCACCGTATGGACGAGGTATACTTTACTATTCATTACAGCGAGCTCATCAGTAAAGCTCAACATGGGCGAGCTCACAGCACCTACTCGTTAAGCGAGCTCGTCGTCGGCTGGCGTGGGCCGAGCTGCACTTTACTATTCATTCGGCGAGCTCTTCCCATCACACAACATGGGCGAGCTCCGCATTATTCATTTTGGCGTGCTCATCCCATCACTCAGCATGGGCCGAGCTCTGCTATTCGATACGACGAGCTCATCCGTCGCTTAGCATGGAGCGAGCTCTACTTTATATCATTCGGCAGAGCTCATCCATCACTCACCATGGAAAGAGCTCTACTTTATATTCATTCTGAGCTCTTCCCATCACCTGAAACATGGACGAGCTCGCTGGCTATTAGATTAGCGAGTTCATCCCGTCGCTCGGCATGGGCCGAGCTCTACTTCACTAATCGTGCGACAAGCTCATCCCGTCACTTTCTGACATGGGCCGAGCTCTACTTTACCTATTAGTTAACGAGAGCAAAGTGCGCTCGGCATGGGCGACTCTGCTGCGACTATTCATTCGGCGGGCTCTTCCCATCGCTTTCGACATGGGCGAGCTCACCTTTCGACTTATTCCGACCGAGCTCATCCCGTCACTGACATGGAATGACTTCTGCTGCTATTCGATGCGGCGGCTCTTCGGCGTCACCTGACATGGACGAGCTCACCTTTCATTATTCATTACGGCGAGCTCATCCCATCACTTAGCATGGGCGAGCTGCTACTATTCATTACGACCCGAGTTCATCCCGTCACTTTCGGCATGGGCAGGCTCGCTACTATTCGTGCGGCGAGCTCATCCCATCACTCAGCATGGGCGAGCTACGCACTACTCATCGGCGAGCTCTTCCCATCACGACATGGGCGGCTCACCTTTCACCAGTATTCATTACGGCGAGCTCTTCCCGTCGCACCGGCATGGAAGCGAGCTCCTCCTGATGTCGTTACGGCGAGCTCTTCCTATTACTCAACATGGGGCGAGCTCTTATTCGCATGGACGACCTCTTATTCAGCAACTCCGTGTGACTCTTCCATCACTCAACATGGTTGAGCTGCACAATTATGCATTTGGCGAGAGCTGTCCCTCGAGTTCCTGCGGTCGAGCTCTACCCGATAGTTCACAGCGGCGGGCTGTCCATCGGTTTACATGGGCGAACCGCAGACAATTTACATCGGCAAACTCTTTCCCTCAGCTCGGGGACGAACTTCGATGACGGTCGACATTGAATCCTTCCAGCAGTTAACTTCATCCGAAGTCGGGCGGCTCCTGAGGCCCGCGGCTGACTAAGTCGTGAGCTTATTCATCTCCTCGATCCTCAATCTGGGCCATTCAAATCATGGAAGATAAGCGACGATGCTACAATGAGAACGCAGACGATATATATATATATAAAAAGTATATATATATATATATATATAAATATGTTTCGGAAGGGCTACACATGTCTCGGGCCAAGGTCGGAGCGAAAGGAGAACATACGTATAGATGAACAAATAAAGTCGGCTACCGGCGAGAAACATAAGCATAGGAGATCGGGCGTCGCGGGAGAATGGGCTGACGAAGAGGGAATTGGCCGGCGAATGCGGGGTGCGGGGAATGGTTCGTAGAAAAAGATTCCTCTTGCCTCTTACGTCCTTTGGGAGGTGAAATTAAAGTCGGATGCGGTATGCGTCGGCGACTTTCCGTTGGCGAGCCACCCGAGCGCGAGCGGCGGTCCTCGGTACTAATGACCTCATGTGACGCCTTACCCGGCCCAGGCCAGCAGGCGGATGGGAACCGAGTCGGGATGCCACTAAAATCACTTCAAAGTACTGAAATCATATCTTTGCGGACGATGCAAGTGGGCAAGCAGTAAGCATTTACATTTAACAAAATCCATTTACAATGTAGGCATGCATTAACACTAAAATGATTTACAAAATAGATGTTCGGTATTCAAATTGTTTATACAAAATATCCATATCAAAGAACACATGAAATGAGTGCACATGTCGAGCATACTCCAGAGATTTCTTTCTTTACAGGCTGGCGCCTCTCGATCTTGGGTCCGTAGCCAGATCACCATCTATCACTCGGTACACAACGCGTTGGTAAAAATAATACGCTAAGCATTTTCATGTAGTGGTTCTATACAAAATCCCAAATTTCCTCGGTTCGGCAAATCAATTTATGCAATTTAATAATTCGAACTTTCAATCATTTGGATGATCGATATAAATACCTTACATATACTTTTATTTATATATATCTGATAAATTATAGTTAAATTTGATCGTTCCATAAATACATTTTCATAATCAATATTTCACAATCTCAAATCAATTCAAATATGCTGCAAATTCAATTTAGATTTACGACGTTCAATTCAATTACGAAAATCAATTTAGTTACAGAAATAAATTCGAGTTAATACTTGTCGGTCGGTTACGTCGATCACTTAGGTTATGCCCGATCAGACCAGTTATGCCCATCGGTCGGTTATGCCGCTAGCAATTTATATGTCTTCGATATCTGAGGATATCGAGTCATAAACACGGTCAATGTTGCAAGCCGGTATCACATGGTTTATAACCTGATGCGGTCCAGCGTTTGTTGATTATAAACAATCAAACAAGTGAACAACTAAATACGGTCCAGGCGATGATCGGAGTGACATCAATAGTTCAGCGATGCTATTATTTGACCACTATTGGTATACCAATCTATCCTTAATGCGAAATAAGCGGTTAACATTTCTGTCAAAGACATTCAATCCTTTTATAGCAAAAATATAGGTACAATATGTGCGGCTTGTATAAACAGTTTATTTTAGTAATCCTTGAGAATTTTTATATGCAAATATTTCACAATCACTTTTCTCAAATCAATTATATCAATTCAATATGCTTTTAGAACAACATGCAAAAACTTGAAGAAGCGAGGAATAGAGTTGGTAGAACAAACCAGCTCTTTGCACTGATTCCAATCCTTGGAATCTCAATCGCAGTTTAGCTTTCACGCCATCGTCGGTCACTTTGACCAAAAGCAGACAAAAACGATATTATTCAAGTGTACTAAGTGGTTTGGTTAGGATTGATTTTCGGAGTTTAATATGAGTTCAATTTAAACATTTTATATGTAGATAGTTCTTGACTCATTGGGCTTTCCATAGAGTGCAAGAACACACTGAATCGGAGTTCGGACGTGGGAGTTAGGACCTTGAAGTTGGAGGGTCATACGATCAAATCCTGGTACGACGAGCATACCCGAACTGGACGAGCTCGTCTACCACCTCGGTCAAACGTATTTCCCGCCTCCTGGGAATATTAATGTATTCTTGACTCAAGTAGACTTTCATAAGGTCAAGAACACCCAAATCGGAGTTCAAACGAAGGAGATATGACCTTCCGAAGTTGGAGGTCATGCGTAGTCAACTTTGACGAGCTGACTTGAACTGACGAGCTGCACTGAAGTGATGAGCTCAGTCAAACACCTCGGTCTGACATCTAACATCCTCCTCATGCATGAATGTGTTCTTGACTCAGGCTTTCCATAGAGTCCGAGAACATAAATCGGAGTTCAAACGAAGGAGATATGACCTTCGAGTTGGAGGTCATGCGTGAGTCAACTTTGTATGACACGAGCCCGAGCGAGCAGCGTTTGGCGAACGTTGGGCGACGCGTTGGACGACCAGCGTTTGACTGCTGTTGGCGATCAGCGTTTGACTGACCAGCGTTTGGCGACAGCGTTTTGGCGACCTCGGTTTGACCCGGCCGTGTTTGGCGGATGTTGTGACCCTTGTTTGGCGACCTTGTGCAGCGACCTTTGTTTGGCTTGACCTCGGTTGGCGACCAACGACCCATTGTTCAGAAGTAAAGACCATAACTTGGTCTACAGAAGTCGAATAAGAAATTCAAAAAGCCTAACATCAATTTCATTGATGTGGCTACATTCCTGAAGGACTTACTGTCAAATTCTCTTTATTTCTGATCCAAAAACCGTTTTAAGGTGCAATTTCAGTTGACCTGGCCCCGGACAAAGCGGCCCGACCAGATTTAGCTGGGCTGACCTCATTAAAGGACTATAACTTAGTCTACAGAGGTCCAAATCGAAATTCAAAAGCCTAACATCAAGCTGAGTGATGTGGTTACAATTACTAGAAGGGCGCACTACCAATTTCCTTCACTTCATACCCAAAAATCGCTCTAAGGTTCGTTGTTACTTGCGCTACCACAATGTGGCGGCTTCCCATGGTTTAAAATACACAACAGAAACTTTCCCCTAAGGCCAGGATAACTGCAACAATCGCTTAAGGTAGAAGAAGACCAAGTAGGAGAAGACCTACCTGTGGGTTTGTCGAAAGTCAGGTTCGGTCTACACTTGTAGCTCTTGTCCTGAGAAGGACTTCCTTAAATTAGCCATGGGAGACCTATGGTCGTCGTCGGAGAAAATCTAGAGAGAAGGTGGAGCCTCTCTCTCTAACTCCCTTTCTCTATTTTCTTTTCTTATGGATCACTCTTAATCGTACTTTTAAAAATGAGGAAGCTTCCTCCCTCTTTCCTACATGCCACATGTCGTTTCCTTGATTTTTCCTTTACTCTGACTATTTCTCCTAATATCCCACTTAGACATATAAACTTATTTACAATTGACCCTTGGGTCCCCATTTTACAATTTCTATATTTTCTCTTTCACTTGGGGGTTCATTTGGATTCAACAATCATACATCGATATTAAAAAAAATTCGAGAAAAATACCCAGGATTGGCTCAATTATACCAGAATATATAATAATTTTTATTATAAAAATTTTAGGGTATTTTTGGGGTGTTACACCTCATCCCTTTGAGCAGCTAAACTAACTCGCTGGTGAAGATCTGTGCGTAATCCGCGACATTCCTCGTTCAGCCGTTCTGCCAAATTTGCGGCTTCAGAAGATTCCCGACGAGCAGTCTCTAGCAGCGCCTTGCACTCGGAAGCTTGCGACGAACCACGCAGGTTAAACGCCCATCATTCAGATCACCGTTAAAGCGCACGTAATTCGGCAGAAGATCCATGGCTGCGCGGAAATTGGCCAGGCTCCTCCCTGGCCTGGCTCCATCTCGGCAGACTTCAGCCCCTCCCGGGCCTCACTCAAATCACTTTGTGAAGCCTGGACCACTTCTCGAACCTCCCGAAGCACGCCTTCGGTCGCCGCCAGGCTACTTCGAACCTCGTCTTCCCTACTTTCTGCCCGAGCATTGAAGCGAAGTATATTTCATCGGACTTAGGTAGCTCCACTTCTTCCGGTCATATGCGTATTACGCTCCTGCGGCTTCGGTTCGTTCGGAAGTGAGAGAGGCCACCTTCGCTTTATAAATTCGAGAGCGATTCTTACATTCTTCTCATTTGGATTGGCCTTCGACGGGCCTTTCAGATGAGTGGCTACCTGCATATCAAACATGAAGATAACGCTCAACACGGAGGCGGCATGGAAGCAAGCACAATTATAGACTTACCGAGGCAACCCCCTGAAGGGATAAAGCCAAAGCCTCGTCAACAAGCATCGCCTTCGACCTCCCAAGGTCGGAGTCCTTGAGGATGGAGGAGACAGCACCTGCCGCGAGTTCGGTGTTAGAAAGCAAAGAGTCCGGGTTTTCGTCGACTTTTGCTTTCGGTTTCTTTCTCTTCAGTTCTGTCGCCTTCCGAGGAGGCGATTTGACTTCTTCCAAAGGCAGTTCCGGGCGGGTTATAGAGCAGCCTAGCGATTGCTCGGCGCTTCAAGGTCTTTAGCCCTTCCGTCGGGCTTAGGGGAAATTGGGGGGCTCAAAATCACGGGAGCCTCGCCTAAAGGAACGGCCGCCAGCTGGCTCCCGGCGGCGGAGGCGCTCGGCCTGAACTTTGGTCGAAGCAGGCCGCTCCTCCTCAAATGGAGCTCGGTTTTCCTTTTTCACGCGAGGCTTCGAGAGACGCCGCCCCAAAATATGAACCAAAATCTCTCCCTGGTAGGAGCGCGGCAGTAAGCCCACGACGGGAGAGATCGAGGAGTAGCGGCGACGGGCCTCGAAGCGGAGAGAGCGTAAAGACCTCGAGATTAGATGGACGGGAATGTACGACTTGCTCAATTCTGCGTGGGGCGGGTAGGATATCCATGGCGCTAGGGCTATGACATTATCTTAGCGCTAAGTTCAAAGGCAGGCCTATACGGGAAACAAACGAGATAGTGCAATCAAACATCCGACCACCTTCGGATAAAGTCATATCAAAAAGCGGTACAAATACTCACGAATGTTATCGGGAGCGCCACGGGCCATACGGAACACGAGGGTGTCAATCCCATATCGGAAAGTTGTTTTCCTAATTGAAGCTTGGTAACGAATAAATAGCGTCCCTTCCATGACCTATCACGAAGATGGAAGATCGGAGATCCACCAGCAGAAGACCGGGTTTTATCTGGAAAAAGCTCGATTGGTCTCATTTGGCGAAAAGATGAAGAAACAAGGCCAAGCTAGGGACGTAGGGCCCTTTATCCTAAAAAGGAAGCCAATAACCCCTGTACCCCAGGTTGGGAGTGACAAGTTGGGAGGGGCAAATGTTGAAATGTTGCAAGATACTCTCTTCATGAAAGGGTGCGGGGAGGAGCTTGAAGGCCGTTAATCGAAGGCGACCTCGAAAAACAAGCCATCCTACGGCCTGAAGGCTGCATAAAAGGTTAAGACATCCGGGACAGTACTCATTATACAAAGGGAGGTGTCGATAACGATCATGAGTACTCCCATACGGTCGACCTTACTAGGTCCCACATTCGCAGCATGTTTAACGGCATATTTAAGGTACTCCGACCCCCCAGGATATGTAATTAGGTTTATTTTCGCTTTACCCTTATCAGCGGGAAGAGGAGGCGCTTCAGCAGCGTTCAGGGGTTCGGATGCGCGAGCGGCCGGGCATCTCCGGCTATCTGAGCCGACGACAAGCGAGGTCATCACCAATCAGCGAGAAGAAGCGACCCGGACCCATGACGGAGACAAGCGACAAGAAATAAAAGCCAATCGGTTAAACCCTAGTGTTTCGTCGTACCAATCAAAACGATCTGAACGCACAATGGTTGAATACAATGAAGAAAGGTTGCGCCAAAAAAGGCATAAACGGGGAGGTGAGAAGAAAGGGTCCGACGGTAAAGGCGAAGGTATCTAGAAAGCGAGAGAAGGAAACTAGAAATGGGAGAAATAAGTAGCGCAGGGTCATGCATTATTACAAAGACTTATGGCCAGCGAGGCTTTAACCATTGACGCGAAACGGAGCGTAGAGCGCAGCCGTCTGAGAGGTACAGCCCTTGCCCACGCCGGCGTACCGCAAAGGGTGGGGGGGTATGATAGGGTTTAAAAAATGGGCTTGCATTTATTGATAAGCCGAAGAAATTGGTGCGCCCAATGTACCAGACTCGCCGGTCTTAGGCACAAATCGAGGCCCAGAAATTTGGGGTCAAGAACGATCACCGAATGATTGGAAGTACATATCTATAGTCGGATTGTGCATCGCTCATCGAAAATAGAATAACCCACAGCAATATATTATCTGCCGATCCAGCCAAAACCTTATCAATAGGAAGGAAAATAATAACGAATCATCGTCAGTTGGATCTCCCCAAATAAGGAAAAGAGGATTATCTCAAACAAACAGCTCCTTCTATATCATGTACCCAATCCGATATGGACTAAAATAAAAATATCACATCGATGGGAAGGACTCATAACCACCATCCAGCCCGGTTGAACATCTCTTATAATCACAGACCACCAGTCGGTGAAAGATGCATAGCAAACCACGCGCGCCAACATTCTTACATTCCTCGGGCAGCATGATACGTATGCCGCGCGTTCGCGCCAGAAGTGATGCCTACCAGGAAAGCGGCTTAGGCATCGGAGCGGCGCGAGTGACCTCGCCGACCCCCTTCTTCCCTTGTTTTGCGGAGGAGTGCTACGTCCGGGCACACGCAAATCAACGATTCTAACGATCTACGCCGGCCCGAGGCGATCAAGCGCTTGCATCCCGGCCCACAAACAATCGGGGTCCGACCCGGTATTTACCGCGCTCCGGTGATTACGGTTAAAAAAAGCACCATCAGAAAAAAAAATCAAAAAATTCACCATTTATGTAATTAATCCTTTAAATTATTATGGTCATGTTTGATCTCAAAAATAAATATGAAAAAATGGAAAGAACAAATAGAAGAAAATGAAAAGTAATTTAAAATTATTACATATAATGCCTTAAACTTCTTTAATTATTTTTCATCTTTTATATATAGATTATATATGTAGCAGCCCTGAAAATACCCTAATAGTTTTTATAGCATGTTCCAGGTGTAAATAAATTAAATTATATTTTTAGGTGTTTTAAATGACTAAAAACAAAAATAATAATAAAAAACCATAAATTCTGACCAAATAAATTTGGTAAAAATGTCAAATAAGGACCCGAGGATTATAAATGAGGAGTGTAAATGTTAAAATGAAAATAAACTGAAATTAAGTGAAAATGAAAGTGAAATGAAGAGTTAAAATGAGAAAAATGAAAAAATAGGAATTAATGTGTAAGCCAAACATGAGGTTTAGAGTATTTTGACCAAATTGGTCTTTAGAATGAGAGAAAAAGTATCTCATTTAGGCATTTTTGTTGGGAAAATCCGGTTGAGAGAAAAGGGAGATGAGTGGGTGATTTGCTCCATGAGATCAAGAGTTTAAGTGATCAAGAAGAAGGAAGAAGAAAGAAGAGAAATGAAGAGATTTAAAGGTAAGAAACAAAACCCTAACCCCCTCTTTTCTTGTGTTTGGTTTGGAGAAAAATCCTAGCTTTGTGTAAAGTGTTTTTGGATGGTTTTATTTTAGTTTGAGGTTGTTTTGCATTGTTTTGATTGGTTTAGATTGGTTTTGAGGAATTTTTGTGAAAAGGATATGATGAAATTTCAAAAGAGTTACTGTCAAAAATTTTCAAAACCCCTGTTTTTGTTTTGACTATAAGTTAAGTTATAATCATCCAAATTGAGTTATTCTAATTGATAAATAACCATAAGAGCTAGAGATACAAATGTATAGAAGGGACTAGAAGCAAATTGTAGCTCTAAGGCTCCCGAATATGGGCTTAAAGGTAAGTTTTGGGTAGCTAATGGGTATGCTCTGTTTTGGGCGTGGTTGTGGTGTTTTGGCCGTAAGTTGAGTTTC